>CM019148.1:105263576-105542328 GCA_009733165.1 Naja naja
TAATTCTTTTTATTTTGTATTTAGGACAGTCCATAAACAAACTCACCACGGATCCATTTAGAATCATGCATGGTGCTGTGGAACAGAGCACCAATTCCATTTATGGCTTTCTCTCTACTGTCTGACCTCATATTTGAAGATGAAGATGAGAATGGAAAAGGTAAGTTTAAAGTTAGGCTGTTGATTTGATTTATCTTGCTACACCTTTTTTAAAGCAAAAAGTAATGAAATGTCACTCTCAGAGCACTAAAGTTTACAAAATGGCCAGCATAGTTCCTTTTTCTTCTTTTGTAAAATAAAGTCATGCACTATTAAGGGAAGAATGCCAGAATTAAAGTGTTAGCATTATTTTCAGCCTTGCTCTAAAATATACAAAAATGGTAGAACTACAGGACAAACATGCTGCCAAGGAATTAGCTTCAGCAGTCCTATTCATAAGTCTTACATTTTAATTTTGTGTGAGAGAGGAATATTTGAGCAACAGCAATTCTAAATGGACATTGGATGCTTTCAAATCTAAGAGTGTTCACTTGTCCCACCTTACATTTTGTATTAATCAGTAGGTGTCAGAGCCACTGGCATCAACAATAACATTTCAGTCCAACTGAAAGAAAAGCTGAATGCTAACATGCTACCTGTGGTCTTGTCAACTTATACATTGGCAGTAATTTGGGAAAACTGCATAACTAAATCCAACAACTCAAAGAGGCTTTTGATGGTTTTGTCTAAACAACAGACCATGTTATGGGCTTGGGGAGCTTGGATGTGATGGGGCCTTTTTCCCTTTTAAAGTAATTTAAATATTGGTTATGTGCCAGTTCTTGTGAACGTCTAATGAAACTCACAAATAAATGGCTTAACAGCTCAGAATTAGCTTCTTTTTAAATGATTCTGCCATAGCAGATTTTTTCCTATGACATAGTATGAATTATTGTTTAGACATAATAATAAAACCGTGTATATTTGAGGCTCATGTTTATACAGTTTCTTCTAGCCAAAATGTATCACTTGATAGTTAGCTGTGACGGTGAGGGGTCTGTAGTGGCAAGGTTCTTGGGTGAAAATGGAAATTTGTATGTATGCATATTATATATTATATAATAATATATATTATATATATTATATTATGTATAGGTCGCTTATCTGCTACTTGGGATAGAGTACAGCAGGGGTCCTTAACCCCTGATTTGTGGACCATCAATGGTCCACAGCATGTGAAAATCTGTCCACGAAATAAGCAAAACCTCATCCGCGGGATGTAGGCAACACAGAAACCACACCCCTCGAGTCTGAGGAAAAACCTCTCTCCATGCAACTGGTCCTTGGTGCCCAAAAGGTTGGGGGCCACTGAAGTACAGGTAGTCCTCAATGTATGACCATAATTGAGTCCAGCATTGTTGCTAAGTGAGAATTTGTTAAGTAAGTTTTGCCAGATTTTTCAATTTTTCTTGCTACATTTGTTAAAGTGAATCATGGCAGTTGTTAGGTTAGTAACATGGTTGTTAATTGAATCTGGATTCCCCACTGACTTTGCTTGTCAAAATGTCAAAAGGTGATCTAATGATTCCGGGACATTGCAATCGTCATAAATTAGAACCAGTTGTCAAGCATCCAAATGTAAATCATGTGACCATGGGGATGCTGCAATGGTCATAAGTGTGAAAAATGGTCATAATAAGTCACTTTTTTCAATGTTGTTGTAACTTTGAACAGTCACTAAACGAACTGTTGTAAGTTGAGGACTACCTGTAAGTGATGATTTCATGATTGTGATATTCCTTTATAACCCAGATCACATGTCTTTTAATTAATATAATTAAAACTCAGCTGGAAAAAACACTGCTCCTGACAAGGACATTTGATAGTTTGAAGTAGTATATAATTTGAGCCACTGCTGAGATCTTCGATTAGTACCATCTGCAAATACACTAACCATTATGTTGTTTTACTACTGGGTCCCATTTCTTGATAGAGTGTCAGATCATTTACTCATGTTACTGAAGAGAAATGCAGCTCTCTAGTCCTTTTTAAACAAGAATTGTCATGTAAGAGTTTTTAGTTGTGACAAAAAAAGTGTAAAACTGTAATAGCAAAACATAGAGTTACTGAGAGAATTTCAGTTTCCATTTACATCCTATATTTTATTTCAAAAGAATTGAAAAGAATTATATTCTTTGTCAAAAACCCTATATTAAATATAATGCAGCAATACTTTCAAAAGCCCTTAATTTCTAATTAAAAATGTGTACATTATAGTAATAGTGTTCATAAGAGCTCAAAACTGAGGCAGATTATAATTCTAACGTTTGAAGTTTCTTTTATGTTTTGGAAACCATATATTGCCTATACCAATTAGAAACTCCAAAGAGGGAAGATACTAGAAGTCTTTCTATTTTAAAGGCTTGATTGAAAGATATTTTTCTTTTAAATAGAAGAACTGTCATGGTCATTATTAGGAACAGGCAATAGTTTGCATTTCAAAACATGAGGGAATACAAACAGCACCTCTATGATATTCTTTAATGCTGCTTCATCTTTTTCCAGGATCATTCATGTGTGTGTGTGTGTGTGTGTGTGTAGTATATATGTGTATATATGTGTGTGTGTGTGTGTGTATTACACGTTGAAGTACTGTTTAGGAATTATATTTGAAGTAGCCCTGGTAATGATAGCAACCTTTAACAATTCGATACACTCCAATTATATTAGATTGCAATTCATGGACATCTGGGAATTATGAAAAAATATCATTCAGTTTATCTGAAAGGCCAAAGGTCCCAGACAGGAAGTGTTTGACCTCAATGTTCATTTGTTCAAATTACCTGTAGTCAACTAATGATACAGGTCAAAAATCTCAAAGTTAAGGGATTTTTGGAGGCCCTTTATTTAATTAGAGCTTCTCAAACTCCTAAACAATTGTAGGATGTATATGGGCAACCAGGGCTAGGTCAAGCAAAAAGGCCCACCTTCCCCAAATAATAAAATACCCTTCACACATTGAACTGGAAACACCCGACACCACACCAACACTGCACTATACAACAGAATTCAAAGAGCTACTGCCCTGGGATAGAAGCTGTTTTTCAGCCTATTTGTCCTTGTTTTTATTATTCTGTACCATCTGTCAGATGGTAATAGTTCAAAAAAAGGATTCCCAGGATGAGATGGATCTTTGAGAATGTTCTGAGCTTTCTTAAGGCAGTGGGAGCTATAAAGCTCTTCCAAAGAGGGGAGAGGGCAACCAATGATCTTCTGGCCAATGACATTAACCCTCTAAAAATATTGAAATTGCAATGAAAAAAAATCTATTTGGTGCTTGGGCCACTTGAATTCAATGTATAAACTCATATTTGTCCATTCCTATCTCAGATCACAATCATTTCCATAAATCCTGATATGCTCATAAAAAATAGCAATACAAAGATCTCAAAATGGAGCTTCTTTTCTTTTCTTTTTTTCATTTACCAGTCATAATTTACCAGGCTCAAGGTTGACTCAGCCTTCCATCCTCTCGGGGTAGGTAAATTGAGGACCCAAGATTGTTGGGGGCAATAAGCTGACTTTGTAAAAATGCCGCTTGGAGGGGCCAAAAAAGCCCTAGTAATAAGCAGGCATATACAATGGAGCGAAGGCTATTGCTGAGCGCATTGGGTTGTGCTCCAAAAATTGTAAGCTGCCTTGAGTCTCCAGAGAAGGGCGGCATATAAATATGAATAAAAATAAAATAAATAAATAAATAAAAATAATGCTTGAATGCATTTAAATATGAAAATAAACTAGCATGGAATAAGAATGCAACTAGATTATTATTTTGCTATTCATTTTATTCTGCTTATTATTTTCTCTCTTGGCTTAGGTGAAGGAGAGCCATACCTGAAAGTAAAAGGTTTGTTGATTTTTATAAAGAATCACGTGTGTTGTGCGATTAAGTGGGTATTAGGGCAGAAACAATGCAGCAGCTTTGTACTGCCAGGGCTTTGCTAATTATGCATCTTCCTGCTAATTGCACGTTTCTTCTCTGGATAAATATCATTTGAAAGCCATGCGGAATAGTCAGCTCCTGGGTAGGAAGTTGTATGCCTGAATAACTAAAGGAGTTCTCCACTAAAGTTAAAAGCCTGAGTAAGTTGCCACTGCCCTAAATGACTTGTTTTATTTTTTGATAAAATTCCTGTGCCTTTAACAGCTGTGTGATATTTAAATATGGATGGGGTGGGTGGGTGAACATTTTCCAAACACTAATTTTATATTTGGAAAAACTGAATACAATTCTTTAAGAACCAAGGAAAGTGGCTGCTTTCCCTATTTAAATAATATTATTTCAGAAGATCATTGATCTAGGAAAACTGACTTCTTAAAGATTCCCTTTATGGAAATCTAGTTGATCAAGTTGACTTTCCCCAAATGAGGAAGCCTTTCTCATCAGATTTTGTCTTACATCTTATAAGTACATTACAAAGAGCTGAATAGAGACTGAAATGGCATGGAGCTTAGCACATTTATCAACATTGTGTTTCCTTTGCAACTAGGACTTTCTTCTTAAACTTGTGAAGTTCTACCAAAGCTAATGCAGAAAATGGAAAAGAAGCAAATAAGGCTTCTAATTCAATGGAGCCAATGGCTTTGTTTGAATGTAGTGCTTCCATTTTAAATTCTATTGGTCACCTAGGGTAGTTTTTTTATTGAAGAACACTGTAGAAATTAATGGCATTGCATTTTATATAAGAGATGCAGCTACTGTCAGAGTAATAATGATGGACAAGGATTTATTACTTGAAAGTATTCTTATTAACTGTGAAAAAACAACAGATATTTGTTCCTCACTTGGGAACAAATTATGAAGTCCCTGGCCCTGATGGAATCAGTTCTCTATGGAGGAGAAACTTAGCAGCTTTCAGGTCATTTTGTCCAAAATGGAGGAAAGTGCTCCGGTATCCAATTCTTGCCATATCCAGTGAAATAGCTTTTGTCTCAACAGGATTAACTGTAGGAACAAGGGGGAAAGGGAATGTTTAAATGGAATTGGTCAGGTTTAGCTATAAAGTGGGATCAGTTAAATTATTCAAACTCATAAACTGGTGAAGATAGTGATTCAGCAGAACCTATATATGCCATTGTACTTAAAATTATAGTGCTCCATCACTGGAAGTTTTTAAGAAGTGACTGGTAGCCACTTGCCTGATTTCCAGAGTGATGTGCTATTGAATCAGCAGTCAGCATTAAAGAAACCAGTTTAGTTTAGTCTAGTCATTAAGGCATCAGGCCAGAAACTGGGAAACTGTGAGTTCTAGTCCTTCCTTAGCAATGAAAGCTGGCTAGATGACTTCAGGCCAATTCTTCTCCTTCTGAGTCCAACCCATCTCACAGGGTTGTGGTAGTGGGGAAAAGAGGAGGGAGGAAGGAGTATTATGCATGATCATTGCCTTATTTATAAAAACAATATAGTTGAGATTAAAAATAACAAATAGAATCAGTTACTTGGAAGCTCATCCTATTCAGACAGAAGTTAGGCTCTTCCTTAATTTTGTCAGAATTTCTTTTTCTTTTTTAATTGTTTAAGATTGCAGAAGAATGCCGTTCAAATTCACTTGTAATTTCATGTTTTTTTTCCTCCCATGCAGAAGAAATTCAACCACCAGTCAAAAAGAAAGGTGAGCATATTTAAGAACAAATAAGGTTTCATCTTTTATCTTAACATTGAATGGCAGCTTTCTGTTGATTTACTTTACTAGCATGGGTCACAAAACACTGGAAGAATAGAGAAAATGATGAAAATGGGGTGCGTGGCAGAGGCAGTATTCAGCAGTTCTGACCAGTTCTGGAGAACCAGTAGTGGAAATTTTGAATAGTTCAGAGAACCAGCAAATACCACCTCTGACTGGAGATTTTACAGTATTCTTCCCCTGCCACGCCCAAGCTACACCCACAGAACCAGTAGTAAAAAAATTTGAATCCCACCGTGGGTGGAATAAAAGTGATAACTACCTTTGAGGAGTAGAAGAGCTTTTGGAAGAAAGGATTTTCAGAATTCCCTGCCCTGCTAATTCCTCACCTGGAAAATAAAAAATTAGAAGGAGGCTGAACTTCCTCGCAGATAATGTATTAGTGGAAATTTTGATAAGAACACAGATAAGGGGTCAGTTATGTTAGGGCAAACTTGTTCACAGCTCCCTAAAGATTCAAATACCTTAGTTCATAGAGGACATAGAAAATGGGGATTACCTGTCCATTCATATCCTGCCTCTTTCTGATTCATTTCCATTAGTAAGCATCAGAACACTCTGTGGTTTTCCTTCTATGGTATTTTCAGCAATTTCTAAAATTGCCTGTCCTGCAAATTTCACAACTACAGTAATTTGTTTTCGGCTTGTCAGGAAGCTCAAAAAGTTCAGGACATCTGCCAAAGAGAAGAAGGAAAGGGAATGCTACAGGATGTAGAAGATTAGAAAAGGGAAGCAAGACAAAAGGAACTTTGATGGAAATCACTGAGCTATGTCCTAGATTTTATTATACATTTAAGACATATGGTGCCTGGAAAGCCATTAAAAAAGGTGTGGACCAATAGAAGTAAAGTTGGGGAAAGGCAAGACTCTGAAATGTTATACTAATATGAGAATATGAAAAGACAGGCAGAGAGAACAAGCGAAACAAGGGAAATTTTTTTTAAAAGGGAGCGGGTGCCATGTAGGGTACTTGGAGCACCTGAGGAGTGGTGAGATATAAATCTAAGAATGAGATTCTGTCATTGTTAATCATGGCTTCCTCTTAAAATTGAAGTACTGTTTAAAACTTGTGACAAAATATTACAGTGGAAAGCTTTTCATGCCACCTAATTAAGTTTAGTCTTACATTAAGGAGCATGCCTCAATAAGATTAAAGAGAATTCATAGGTCTGTGCTGTACATAAGGAATCTTTTTTTAGTTGTTCAATATGAAGGTATAAACTAAGGAACTTTAAAATATAAATGATAAAATGTAAATGTTGCATATATTGGACAGGGCCCTGATATCAGAGATCAGACAAAAGTCTAAAATGCATAGTCTTTTCCAGCACATCTCCCCATACTTTTCTTATGCCTGCAAAGCAGGGTCCAACCTTGGCAACTTTAAGACTTGTGGACTTCAACTCCCAGAATTCTCCAGCCAGCACCGGCTGGAGAATTCTGGGAGTTGAAGTCCACAAGTCTTAAAGTTGCCAAGGTTGGAGACCTCTGCTGTAAAGGTTAAGATAATATGTTGTGTCATTATGTCTGGAATATTATGCTTTATGACTTCATGTTATACCCATTCACCCAAGTGTGATTTATTAACAATGACTTGGTATGCTATGTGAAGCCCTAAATTGCCATGCTTTTCCCCTTCCTTTTTAACCGTAGTGATTTTAAACAATACTGATATTTCCATTTTTTTTAATGATATGGTTAAATCAAGCAATGAAAAATAGAAAACAAGAAATGTTTTAAGCTGCAGAACAATTTAAAATACAAGCCATAGAACAGCTCGAGTCTCTCATGAAAACCTGTGGACTTGATAGAGTTTGCCAGTATGGCAGATATTGGCACCAATTGGGTAATTAGTTATTCTATTCACTCCTCTCTAATGAATATCTCCATTTGCATATTTAGTGCTTTCAGAGTTTAGCTGATTTTCTCTTTATATCTCCATATGGCAATGTGCTTTTTTTGTATTTGAATTGCTTTTGCCATGGTTTGGAATGGGGTTTGCTGCCTCTTAACTGCTTCCCACTGGCTGGTGTTTCAGAAACTTTGTTCATAGTTTTTTTTCTGTTGCAAAATGCAGTTTTATTTCCAAAGGTTCCTGAATTACATAAATATTCTCTTGACATGCTCACAAAGCTTATTTTAAAGATTGTCTTCCTTTGTTCTGGATGACTTGCTTCACCCATGATTAATGCAGGGTTTGGATCAGAACTCCCCATTCTTGTGACCACGGTATTAAAAACAATAGGTGGCAGCTAGTGGCTTTATACAAAGCACTACACTTTATATATGCCAGGGCATTTGTAAGCACCATTGACTGACTGACTGATTGATTATATGCCACCAAATTGTTGTCTACTCTTAGCAATCACATACATTTTCTCCCTGATGACCTATCCCTAATCTGGTCCTTCAGCTCTTCCAACAGTGCGTTCACTGCCATTTAACCAAGTCTGTTATGTATGTAGGTTTAAATGTTATTGGTTTATTTGAACTGGTCTTGTAAAATGTCAAATGGTATTGGTTTAAATAGTGCGGGAAGAAACCCTGCACTCCCATTGGCTAGCAGCTACGGCTGCAGGCTATAAGAAGCAGCCGTAGCCTTACCCGGACGGGTCCATTCGAGCTGTTGTCACTAATAAAGCCTTTTGCTGGAACTCCTCGCGTCTGACTCTTCATGCAAACTTAACACTGGCGACGAGGATGGGATTTCCCTGAAGAGAAGACGACGCGACGAACAAGCAACAGAGTGAGATGGCTGCGCTGAACACCCCCAGCACCGTTCGATCCGGCGACGGAAGACTGGGAATCGTATGCAGACCGGTTCCACATGTTCCTGGAAGGGAACGATCTCGCCGGCATCCCCGAGAGACGGAAGAGGGCGGTCTTTCTCACACACTGCGGTCCGGCAGTCTTCAAAATGGCGAAGGCGTTGGCGGAGCAGCGGAATTGAAGGTAATGGAATGGCCCGAATTAGAAAGACTTTTAAGAGCCCATTACCCCACAAGTATCGTGCCTCATTAAGAGACACGAATTTTACCGTCGGGATCAAGGGGATAGCGAGAGTGTTAATGACTTCGTGGCAAGCTTAAGGGACATTGGGGTGCTTGTGACTTTACCAACGTAGAAGAGGCCATGCGTGATCGGTTTGTTTTGGGCCTTAAAGATAAGATCTTACAAAGCAAACTGTTAATGAAACCAAAATCACGTTTAAAGAGGCTATTGAAGAGGCTGTTTCAGCAGAAGCCACCAAGTCCTCAGCTGCGGCCATGAAAAAGATTAACAAGGCCTCGAGCCAGGCCTCAAGCCATTCTGATGGGGAAAAATCCTCAACAACTCATTGCAAACAAATAGACTCTGATTCGGATAGCAGTGAGGAAGAAGAAGGGATTTTTAAGCTCAGAATGGAGAAGAAAAAAAGACTCTGAGAAAAACAGGCAAGGATTCTATTGCAGAGGATGTGGGGGGCACCCCGCACTGAATGCAAGTTCTTTGACTCCATTTGCCTACGTTGTGAGAAACGGGGTCATATAGCCAGAGTCTGCAAATCATCCAGAACTCCACCATTTAGGAAGAAATTTCCTGAGGAAGATTTTAAGCCCAACAATTTAATTGGAAAAATGGGGCGAAATTTAAAAGCAAATGGCAAGAGTGAAACTCACCAAACAATAACCATTGGTCATTCTTCACATTTAAATAGCAGAAAAGTAAATGTGAAGGTGTTTATTGAAGGAAGGCCTTGCCAAATGGAAGTGGACTCAGGCTCTTATTTATCTATGGTGTCATGGGACACTATCCACAGACTCTTTCCAAAAATTCAGAAAAAACATTTCCAGAAGCAAGCACTGACCCTCAAAGACTACCAAGGGAACAAGATTCCAGTAGTTGGAGCGAGGGAATTCAACGTGCAGTTTAAAGGCCACACCAAACGTTTGCCACTGACCATCGTGGACAAGGATCGCCCAAGTTTGCTGGGACTTGAGTGGTTCAAGCCACTTGGCATCGAGGTGACTGGCATCCATCACGTGAGCAGTTCTGACTGGGAAGAGTCCTTGAAGTCTTAGTTTCCAGAGGTCTTCAGCGAAGGACTGGGCAAGTATATGGGGACCCCTATTGCTTTCAGTTTAGACCCCAAGGTGCCCCAATTCGTTTAAAGCCCAGGAGGGTTCCATTTGCTTTAAAGGAAAAATTGATGCACAATTAGATAAGCTCATCGCCCAAGGGGTTTTGGAACCTACTGACCACTCCAGATGGGAAACACCCATAGTCACACCAGTCAAGGCTGATGGGTCAGTGAGAATCTGTGGTGACTACAAGGGGACACTTAACCATGCGCTGCAGCAGAGCGCATACCCTGTACCTGTTGTGCATCATCTGCTCCATTCCCTTGGCAGGGGTACAGTATTTGCTAAACTGGACTTAGCTCAGGCATATCAACAATTAACAGTTGATGATGCCACTGCAGAGGCACAAACAATTGTGACTCATAGAGGTGCCTTCAAATGTAAAAGACTACAATTTGGAGTAAGCGTGGCACCTGGCATTTTTCAAAGTCTTATGGAAAGAATGTTGCAAGGACTGCCAGGGGTAGTGCCTTATTTTGATGATGTGTTAATCTCTGCTGAGAATGACACTCAGCTTCAAGAGAGACTCAGAGAAGTCCTTACCAGATTCAGAAAAGCAGGTTTGAAAGTCAAGGAAGACAAATGCACTCTCAAAACAGACAGAGTTGAGTTCCTGGGGTACATGATTGATAAACAGGGCATCCACCCCACTGATGCCAAGGTTAAAGCGATCAAGGAAGCCCTAAACCTCGTTGCAAGTCAGATCTGCAAGCTTTCCTTGGCCTTATTAACTTTTACCACATGTTTCTACCTCACAAAGCATCTATTGCTGAACCCTTACATCGTTTACTTGATAAGAAGGCTGCTTGGATCTGGGGGCGGAAGGAACAGTCAGCATTTAACAGTATTAAGAGACTAATCACGTCTGATGCTGTGTTGATTCAATTCTCTGAGAATTTGCCTGTTGTTCTGACTTGTGATGCATCCCCTTTTGGAGTGGGAGGGTTTTGAGCCACAGGCTTCCCAATGGCCGGGAAGCCCCAATTGCATTTACTCTCGCACGCTGTCCAAAGCAGAGAGGAACTACAGCCAATTGGACAAGGAGGCCTTAGCAGTTGTTGCAGCTGTTAAGAAATTTCATGAATATCTGTATGGCAGGTCATTCACCATTGTTACAGATCACAAACCTTTGCTTGGCATCGTGGCAGGAGACAAACCTACACCTATTATCCTGTCACCAAGAATGCTGAGGTGGACTGAATTTCTTGCAGCCTACTCCTACAAACTGATTCACAGGCCTGGCAAGGACATTGGACATGCTGATGCACTGAGTCGTTGCCCACTACCTTGCCACAAGGAGGACTTTGAACTTGAGACTCACACCTTTTCCTGGAGACCGTTGCTAAGCTTCCAGTCCATGCTGCTGAGATTGCCAGAGAATCTGCCAAAGATGCTGTGTTGGCACCTGTTATGGGCTGGATTAAGAAAGGTTGGCCTCTTCAAGATCTACCTCACTTTGCCCAACCTTTCAAATCCAGGCAAACTGAATTATCTGTATTAAGAGGATGTATTTTGTGGGGTAACAGGGTGGTTATTCCTGCAAAACTGCAAAGGGAGGTTTTGGAAATGTTACATGAGGGTCATCCTGGGATTGTAAGGATGAAAGGTTTGGCCAGGAGTTATGTATGGTGGCCAGGTATTGACAAAATGGTTGAAAACTGGGTTGCCTCTTGTCCCAATTGCCAGGTAGTCAGGCCTGCCCCACCTCACGCCCCCACACAGGAATGGGAATGTCCTAGGGGCCCATGGTCTAGAATCCACATTGATTTTGCAGGCCCTACAAGAGGGCACACGTTTCTAGTAATTGTAGATGCATACTCCAAATGGCTAGAGGTTATTCTCATGACTTCTACTACTACTGAGGCTGTTATCAAGCAGCTCAGAAGCTCTTTGTAACCCATGGGTTACCAGATGTCCTTGTCTCTGACAATGGCCCTCAATTCACGTCTAACATTTTTGAATCCTTTCTAGCTCAACAGGGCATCAGACATGCCCTCACAGCCCCTGGGCACCCTTCGGCCAACGGCCGGCTGAACGTATGGTACGCTTTACCAAAGAAAAGCTTCAGCAGCTGGGTCCTGGGGACATCACTGAAAGCTTGAAAAGCTTCTTAGTGTTCACACATCACTCCTAGCCCATCAACTAACTTGTCCCCAGCAGAGTTGTTAATGGGCAGGAAATAGGTCTTCCCTTGACCGACTTCATCCACTTATGCACCCAATACACCACTGGATTCCACTTCCAAAGTTCGTTCTTTTAGTGTGGGAGATTCTGTCTATGCTAGGAACCTTACAGGTGAACCTTTGTGGATTCCTGCTGAAATAACTCACATCACTGGCCCTCTTTCTTACAGGGTTCAAACAGAGGATGGCCTCCTCTGGAGCAGGCACATTGACCAACTTAGAGTTCCCTCAGGAACATCGCCCCTGTCTCTCTCTATCGCCCTGTCTCTCTCTAGGTCCCTCATCTGATGTCTCTTCTAGGGGGAAGGGGAGGAACAGGAGGAATATCAGCAAACAGGAATCAACCCTATGTGTAGCGAGCCATTGCGACAGGAACCATCGAACCCTGTCACAATGCCAAGATCCATCCTTAGAAGTAGAGTCATTACGACAGGAACCATCCCGAACCCTGTCACAATGCCTAGATCCATCCTTAGAAGTGGAAGATTGTACATCACTACCTGACTTGGGTGTTGACATTGGAATGGAGATGGGTTGGGAGGAGAGACCAGATTCTAACAGTCTAACAGGGTCTTCTTTCACAGGAAGTCCTAACAGGGAAATGTCAGCAGACACATTTCCCCTCTCACTGGGTGAGAACAATAAAGATTCTGAACCACGAAGGTCTCAACGTACACGTAAGAGCCCCACCTATTTAAAGGAATACATTAGATAGGTTGGGGTTTGGTATGACTGAACCTAGTGGGGAGGTGTTATGTATGTAGGTTTAAATGTTATTGGTTTATTTGAACTGGTCTTGTAAAATGTCAAATGGTATTGGTTTAAATAGTGCGGGAAGAAACCCTGCACTCCCATTGGCTAGCAGCTATGGCTGCAGGCTATAAGAAGCAGCCGTAGCCTTACCTGGACGGGTCCATTCGAGCTGTTGTCACTAATAAAGCCTTTTGCTGGAACTCCTCGCGTCTGACTCTTCATGCAAACTTAACAAAGTCCATCTTCCTTGCTGCTGTCATCCTCTTCATTTTTTTCTTCTACCTTTCCCAGCTTTAGAGCTTGTTCCAGAGCTGTCTTCCCATAATGTGTCCATAATTTTAGCCTGGTCACTTCTGCCTTGAGTGAGAAATCTAGGTTGATTTGTTCGATTGTCTATTAATTGATTTTCTTGGCTGTCAATGGAGACTCAGGAGACTTGATCAACAAGAATTTTAAAAGCATCAATAAGCTTCCAATTATGCATATTTGAAAGCCCATTTCTATTTCAGATAGAAGAGATGAGACTGTTTTTTCCCCCACAAAACAAAGCCATGTAAACCCATTCTTTTATTTAATTCAATGCATTCTATATCATACCCATCCTACTTTAATTAATAATAAAGTTTTGGATCAAAGAAAAGGGAGATATACCCATCTTATACAATTGCTCTGCAATCTTTTCCCATTTTGGGCTTGGACAACCTTGAACTACGCCGCCTACAGTTGGACCTAAGCGTAGTACATAAAATTATCTGCTACAATGTCCTACCAGTCAATGTCTACTTCAGCTTCAACCGCAACAATACAAGAGCACACAACAGATACAAACTCAATGTAAACCACTCCAAACTTGATTGCAGAAAGTACAACTTCAGCAACAGAGTGGTCAATGCCTGGAATGCACTACCTGACTCTGTTGTTACATCCTCTAACCCCACCCCTTTAACCTCAAACTATCCACTATTGACCTCACCCCATTCCTAAGAGGTCTGTAAGGGGCGTGCCTACCGTCCCTATTGTCCTCATTTATTCGTACCTATTTCCTGTATTCATACTCATGTTTATTCTTATACCTATTATCTTGTAAATCACATACATAAATAAATAAAATTAAATTAACTGATCCTAGCAAATGGTTCTTGAATATGTTTGTATGTATGTATCTGCTGCTTAGTGCTTATTCTTGTTCTACAATGATCAATGCCTCAATGCTGTTTTTTAATCAGTCCTTTCCAACCACTGGTAAAATTTCCCAATATCTGCTACTATAGTTAACTGCCAAAGCTACATCCCATGCAGGGTCTTCTCTTGCCTTGGCACTTTCTCTGCTTGATCTTCCTTTCATATCTGTTGCTGCTACAGGCAATCTCTCATCAGCTCATTTTGGATGTCATCTTACTGCTGTATTCCTAGATCCTCTTTGGGACATGTCTTATCTTTTGATGCGTATTTGACGGTTGTTTGAGATTGCTGTGGTCTGCTCTTAGGTCCTGCTTCCACTTTGCACTGGTATCATGTGACTTTTCTTTCTCCCATATGTTCTTCCATTACAGTTTAGTTTCTGTTGTTACAGCGTTGTTGCACAGAAGTTGGAATACACTTTGGATGGTTCTTTGGAGAATAGTGCAGTTGTCTTCTTTGTCTCTGTTTTCTAGTGTGTCTCCTTGGCCTGGTAGCCATTGCTGTGAGACTTTATTTAGCAATCTCAAGGGGTTCTCATGGAGCCAGGCTCTTGTATTTTTTTTCTTCAGTAGTTGAGTCTTTGACTTAATAGTCATGTGCTTCTGTAATTCCCCCAGCTGACTAATTTCTCTTCCAGTTGCCAAGTCAAGGCAATGTTAATTACAGTCAAAGACCAGAATCATAACCTTTTATCTCACTTTCAAGGGATGGTGGTAGTTATGTACTGCTGTTTTTCTTGACTGTATAGCCAAACATCTCCAAGATTACCTTCCAGGGCAGGCATGACCTGTCACAAAACATCTGCACACCAGAAACAGAACCAGTTGCCAGGACATGACAAATCAGCCTACTGTGAACATCCAGAGGAATTGGAAATAAATAATTGTAATTTGTAATTAAAACCATAATATTTTTATGCTGTGTAGGTCAGGGAGTCAAACTGGTGGCCCACAGGCCGGATACATCACATGCAGGCCACGCCCACCCCAGCTCCATGAATGGGGAAAACGGTACAAAACATCACGTGATGGCAACGTGATGGCACGAGTTTGACACCTGTGATGTAGATGGAGCAAAAAGCCTTATAGGCCCCAAAAGAGGTACCTACAGACACTTTGTACCTACCTCTACTTCAGTTTTAGCCACTTTTATTTAATTGTATCCAACTATCTCCTGATAAGAATGATTATATTAAAAATATTGATTAAATCTGAAAAGGTCTACTTAAAAAAAAACAAGAAAGCAGAAACGAAAAAATTGTGAGCATCTACTGAATACTCTTCTCTTTCTGTTTTTGCAAAACACAGCTGCTTACTCACAGGAGAACTGGCTGTAAAGTTGGATCTGGGCCTCCTTGTTATAGTTGAAACATTTATTTAGGATTTTTAAAATAAATTTTAATCAGGCTTTAATAACGGTTATAATCATGAATATTTGTCAGGTGCTTAGAGCTACCGGCATCTCTCTCTCTCTTTCTCTTTCTTTCTCTTCAAGAGACTTGACAATTTCACTTAAGTAAGAATTTAATAAAAGTACGAAGAGAAATAATGGCCTTGGATTCAAGGAAAGTAAAAAATACAGAGGAACAGAAGCTGGCTGAAGAATCTGTATTTAGTTTTTCACAATAGATGATAATTTAATGTAACAGCTATCAGCTTTAACTTGATAGCAAGGAAGACTTCAGAAACTTTCAGATCAGCACAATTTAGCATGTAAATAACTGCTATACTTAGTTACACTTAGTTATACTTAGTTATTTTAATATGCCGTGTTAAACTAGGGGGAGCAATTGTCTTGATTAAAACAAATATTAAAATGAACCATGGTTTCTTAAGTTTCAGAGACATAATAAATGATAGCTACTTAAACTCCGAGATAAATGCTTCTGAAGTCCTTAAGGTCTTTCTGGAGGAAAGAAAAAATGTAACTTCATTGTGTTTAAAGATGTGTTTTGTGAAAATTGTTTTGCATGTGGAAAACAAATACACGGGCTGAGAAATATAAAAGTTTAAAAGTATAAACAACATGATAAAGTGTGACAAAACAACATCAAACATAAATACAAGCAATTCAATAAGCCATACAAACTTATTAAAATATCTGCACAGCAGATTTTCAATATGTAACCTAATTGAGACTAAACTTATTTATTTATTTATCATATGGCATAGAATATATAGATAGTGGTAATAAAATTATATAGGAGGATATAATACTATGGTACATGTATGATGGAAATAGGTAATCAATTTTGTAAGGTTTGAGGAACACACACACACACACACACATATGTATATGTATATGTATATAAATATTACATTTTAAAATATGTTGATTCATATGAATGGGAATATATATTAATTGTAATGTGTCCTATATATAAGCCTAAGGTAGTAGTACTGCTTTGTAAGTCCTTAGTAAGACCACACTTGTATACTGTATCCAGTTTTGGTCACCACAATATAAAAAAAAAGTTGAGAGTTTGGAAAGGGTATAGAGAAAGTAACAAATATGATTAGGGGGCTGGACACTAAAACATATGAAGAATGGTTGCAGGAATTGGGTATGTCTGGTCTAGTGAAAAGAAGGATTAAGGGTAACATGATAGCAGAGTTCCAATATTTGAGGGGCTGCCACAAAGAAGAGGGGTTTCCCAACTAGACCACAGCTTCCTAGGTAACTTGTCTTGAATAGCGTAGTTTTAGCTATCATCTAGCCCAACACCCCTCACTCCCCAAGTCCAGCAAAATTTGTGGAGACAATGGAGAAGTTTATTAGGGTACCAACTGCATATAGATGGAATCCAGGACCACACTCATTGACAGTAACTGCCAGTGGCTTCATAAGAATATTAAAGAACATATTGTACAAAATGAAACACTGCAGGAAACAGCTAAATAGAAATACTTGTATTATTCATTGCATCTACATTCTTGAAGATTCTCTTCCTCTATATATAGGAATTTCTACTTGGCCACGTATAAATGAAGGCTGCAAACTAGACACATTTATAGGAAAATGTTATGTATGCAGGTTTGAATGTCATTGGTTTAGTTTGAACTGTTCTTGTAAAATGTCAGGAATGATTGGTTTAAAAAGTGCGGGAAAATCCTGCACTCTGATTGGCTGCACTCTGATTGGCTGGCAACTGCAGCTGCTGGCTATAAGTAGCAGCCGCAGCCCAGCCAAATCGGGTCTGTTATGAGCTGTAGTCACTAATAAACTCTTCACTGAAGCACTCCGCGTCTGACTCTTCATGCAAACTTAACAGAAAATGCCATTGATTTCTCAATCAACATGGTTTTGATGGCATTATAAGTAGTCTTCATTGCATTAATGGTAAAGAGCTGACATTTAGGAAAGTACAACAGTTCTCTTGCAACCACTTACTCTGAAAATCTGCTGTGCAGATATTTTAATAAGTTTGTGTGGCTTATTGAATTGGCTGTATTTAAATCTGATGTTGTTTTGTCACACTTTATCTTGTTGTTTATACTTTTAACTATATGCCATTGTAGGAATCAAACTAAAGAGCTATACACATTTTTCTACATAAATAAACATAAGCATTCTCCAGATCAGTCTCATGATGCAGATAGTTACACTCAATTTGCAAAAATACTTCTTGATGCTGTTCATACCGTAGATTTACTGCACTCAGTTCTCATTACCAATGATTTTGCAGCACAAGATCACACACTAACTAAATTCAAAGTCACTCTATTGGGAACACAAATTCTTACTTAGTTTCACTATGTAGTGCCTGGTGTCATATGAAGCTTAGCACAATGTCAGTACAGGCAAAGCTTTGTGATATCACTAGTTTCTCCCCTTTTGATCAGGCAGGAGAAGAATGAGTGGAGTCAGTGGAAATACCACTGTACTATATTAAACATAAATCTCTTTTTAAAAGTATGCAGGGCCTCCTAAATCAGACCAAAGTTCAATTTAGACTTGGATCTGATGTCTCATAGTGGCCAGTCAGCTCACAATTGAAAGTAAAAAGGCAATTGAGTTTAACTCATTTCCCAATTACTAAATGATTACCTCTATGCAATTTGGCAGTGAAGTGGAAATGCTTTGCCATTATTTACTACCAAGATATTTTTTCTAACTTTGCAATCTAACCAACAGATCTGAAATTCCTTGAGAATATCTCATCTAGAGCTTAGCTTCCAAGATCAGACATAATTCAAACAGCCACATTGTGATTAGCAGTCCTTTTGAACTGAGATTGACTCCAGAAGATTAAGATGGACATATCCATACACCTTTCAGCAATTACAGTGATTTGCCATTGTTGTCTTCTCTAGCCAACTCAGCTAAACTGGCCTCCATCCAGCTGCTAGTAGATTTAACCCTGTTTAGCTTTTTAGATCAGCCAAGGTGGCTAGATGATGTCACCTATTTAGACAGTTCATAAATAGGCCTACTGAACTTGAGACCTTTTATTGTTGTTATTTTGAAGAATGTAAGTCAATCACAATGTGAAAAGGATAACTACAAAATGATTAGGTTTTCTATCAAAATGCATTGTAAGGTTCTGTTATGTTTGCCATTTACCAAATCTGTAGAAAATGGTTTTAAAAGTGCTTTCATGCAGTGCTTTTTAAAGACATATTGCCCAATAAAAATAATCAAAAATAATACCTTCAAATCAAAAGTATTTGCCTCTGTGGGAAATATGATGTGTTCGACTTCTGTGGAACTATGCACAGTGAGAAAAATGCTTAAAATTCTCAGCAGTAAATCTTTAATCCATGTTAAGTCTGTGTTGTTCGCTTCCTCCAAACAAAATAGTGTTAATATTTGGATGCATCATAAAATCATCCCATTTCAAGTACCTTCTTGGTAAACAATGAACTATTGATTAAGACCTACAGTTGTTTGCTTCTCAGTGATACAACTATGTTGTTCTATAATGGTTAAGTACATAAAAGAAGTCTACTTTGGATTTATTTTTCAGTAAAATGGAGCAATCTACCACTATAAATTCCATCATAGCTCAATCCAGCTCAGATACTTGTAACACAGAGATGCATTATCCATAGATTTTGATTGAAAAAAAAAACAGCAGAAGCAATAGATGTCTAAGGAATCTAAGTACAAAAAGAAGTATACTTTGGAATGTTGCGTAGAAAAGAAGCAAGTTACTAGAAACTATATATAAAAATGAATATTAAAATCAAGTCTCATTTGAATGAAGCTTGAGTCCTGGTGACCTCTTGGATATGGTTGGGTAGTTGACTTGGAAATAGTATAGAAATTATTTGCTATTGCTTGCTTTCAAGATATTTTTTAACATCTTAGTCTTGATTACAGATATGATATTGCAGGACTGCTTTTCTTTAGTTGTTTTTTTCCTATCCTAGCAATAGCAATTAGACTTATATATAGCTTCACAGTGCCTCTCTAAGATGTTACAGAGTCACATATTTCCCCCAACAATCTGGGTCCTCACTTTGCCGACTTCAGAAGGATGGAGGGCTGAGTCAACCTTGAGCCTGGTGAGATTCAATCTGCCAAATTGCAGGCAGTTGGTAGTCAGCAGAAGTAACCTGCAGTACTATAAGATGAGACAAGGTTGGAATGCTTTACTGATGGGTTGATCTTTTTATGGGATCCAGAAAGCGTACCTCCTCTGCAGCTATGCTTACTTTGACCATATATATCAGGGGTGGGCAGGTATGGCCCCTTTGCAACCTGGGGACTTCAACTCCCAGAATTCCTGAGCCAGCATGGCCCCTTTACAGCATGGCTTAGGAATTCTGGGAGTTGAAGTCCCCAGGTCGCAAAGCGGCCAGAGTTGCCCACCCCTGATATAGATCTTTAGGAAGGCACTTAAACCTGGCTCTTTCCAGAAACCTTGGATTAGTGATAATGTGCGTTTGTGCAAACCCACTAATTGTGATGTAGGTTGCATCTTCTTCTCAGTATAGTTGTTTTTTTTATTATGTGCTTAACTCGTTCTTCTTTCTGTAAGTTGCCTAAAGTCATTGGTGAGTGGGCAGCCTTAGAATCTGACTAAAAAAAGAACAGAAAAGAAAAAGCAGATTTTCTCTTGATTTTTTAAAAAACCTAACAGATAATTAAAGAAAAATAAGAGATTCTGGCACAGACCGTATTTAGACTGATCTAAATATTTACACATTTTTAGTGATGGTGATTCCAATTATTTTTCTACAGTTAAGATTTTTACCATAGATTCCTTGTTTAGTTTGGCACACAAATGACTTAAAAGTAGCACCACAGCACACCTCCCAACAGAATGGCAGAGTGTAAATTCCATCTGTCATTTACATTATGTATTGAAATTTTAAATTGTTGCAGGTCAGGATACCTTTACTTGCCTCATACTTTTCTTTTTCCCCCCTTACAAATGAGTTTGACTTGCTGAATTCATATTGCATTCTGTAGGAAGTGAAGTGATTCCTTTTAGATTGTTTTTAGCTAGTGTTCTTGTAATATCTTACACAAGAAACTGTATAAGTGGGAACATGAGTTAAATGTTGTAACAATTATAAATTCTTCAGGTTGACTGTGGTGTATGGTCATGTATTAAGCCAAGTAGAAATACCTTCTATGGAAAGAAATTGTGTCAAGCCTCTAAGAGGCTGAAATGCCTTAATGAGCTGAGAAATAGGATCTTTCAAATAGTTAAAATAGGCATGTTAAGATACTGTTCTCGTTTCTAATGAGAAAGAGAATAGGTAGCTGATAGTGATTCCCATTTCTATCTGATGAGGTGATTCTTTTACATAAATGTCTCTTTTGCCTTATACCTCTCTTCTCAATTGTTTTATGTGGGGAAAATATCAAGATACTGTAATTAATTTTTTTACAGCTTTAACATTTTACAGCATTAACATTCAAGTTTTTTTTACAGTTTTATATTTGCGTGGATATTATCAAAGCTAATAGTAAGTGTGAGGCTTATCTGGTCACTTAATATAAATTTTGAAACAAAATTTATACTTTTCAATTCCATATATTTTAACAGATTATATGTTTGTATGGCATTGGATTGCATTGCATTGCATTTACTATATTAGGTAACCTTGGGTCAATCACTCTTTCAGCCCAATTCACCTCACAAGGTGGTTGTTGTGGGGAAAATAGGAGGAAGGTGTGTTGGATATGTATGGTGGCTTGAGTTATTTGTAAAAATACAAAGATGGGATATATAAACAAACAAATAAAAAATATTACTATATGAACACATTATATGTAGTGTGGCCATTTGCAGAGATAACAGATTGTTCCAATAGAACAAAACTTGCTGAAGGAGTTGTAGCAATGCTGTAACATCAGTTATCAAAGACTTTGTGTGATATATTTTATTAGAAAGCTTTCCTTTCATTTCTAGCACACTATAAATTTTATTTTGCATTTTAAACCTGGAAAATATTTTTCTGAGCTGTCTGTGGACATAATTTGTCACTTCTGTGCTTTCCATATCTGGCATTACATGGACTATATAGATCAGCCAAAAGTATTGAGAATCATATCTTGCCAAATGGTATCTCAACAAGCTTTTAGTTTATAGAATATAAAACAATTATTTAACTACAGTGTAAGTGCTTTGTATCCTCATGTCATCAGTGCAGAAACTTTTATAAAATTGGCAATTTTAGAAGCTGTGGATTTCCCCCACCCCACCCTGCTTTTGCGCTATTTCCTTGTAGCTAATGAAAAAGGAGCAATGGAATACATTTTAAATACATACTCTCTCACAATAATTTAATAAACTGTGGTGCCATCTCATGAAGAATCGAGGTGGTTGCCTTGGTGACAGAGATTATCCTTGCTGCTGCAGGATTCTGGCAGTTTCTAAAAATGAATTCATAATATTTTGGATTTATTAAAAATATGCTTTTCTGATGGAGATAAATTGCATCCTTTCAGCTGGCCATGTAATGCTTCTATAAAAATACAACTGCTTTAGCAACTCAGCAAAAATATATTATGTGATTAGTTGGAAATTAAAGCGCATGCTATTTTAAAAAGTGAAAGGAAGCTTCGGAGAATGTGATTCATTCCACATTAAATTTTTAGCATTCCTTTAGGTTGTAGACTGCCCACACTAACCTCCAAATAATTTCTATAGGATCCAGTCTCCTTGTCAGCAGTGCTACATTTTGGCAGCCTTGCATTTTGGAGAAAGAAACCCACAAACAAATATGGTATATTAAACCTAAAATAGATTGAACAGGATGTTTTTGTAAAACAACACAAAACTCTAGCCAGAAAGTGGATGCCTTTCAACTCATTAGTTGTTAGTTATTAGTTATCCACTTGCTGTTTCTGACCACTAAAGGTGGTCATGTTCGCCACAGGTGACTGGTTTACCTCTGCCCTTCTTATAAAATTGTATTAGCATGACTGGGAATGGACCATCATGGATTAATGATTAGGTTAAATGACCTAGACTTCAAACCCCCAATTCACTTATTCAGGCAACCCATTAATTACCTCAGTTTCTCAGATTTCAAATTTTAAAAAGAGCAAATTTCACACATAGAACCCAGAACGAACCTGCTCCTTCTTTCATGGTCATTAACCAAAAGTCCTAGAACTAAGGAGAAATTTCTGGACAGTTAGAACAATTAATCAGTGGAACAACTTGCCTCCAGAACAGATAATAGATAATCAGAATTGGAAGGGACCTTATAGGTCACCAAGTCCAACCCTTTGCCCAAGCCATTTCTGACAGATGGGAGTCCAATCTCTTCTTGAAAATCTCAAGTGATGGCGCTCCCACAACTTCTGAAGGCAAGCTGTTCCATTGGTTGATTGTCCTCACTGTCAGAAAGTTTCTCCTTATTTCCAGGTTAAATCTCTCCTTGTTCAGTTTCCATCCATTATTCCTTGTCTGGCCTATAGGCGCTTTAGAAAATAGATTGACCCCTTCCTCTCTGTGGCAGCCCCTCAAATATTGGAAGACTGCTATCATATCTCCCCTGGTCCTTCTCTTCACTAGACTAGCTAAGCCCAGTTCCTGTAACCATTCTTTGTATGTTTTAGTCTCTGGTCCCCTAATCATCCTGGTTGCTCTTCTCTGCACTTTTTCTAGAGTCTCAACATCCTTTTTATAATGTATGAAGGTTTGAATGCTCCAATACTGGAAGTTTTTAAGAAGAAATTTGATAACCATTTATCTAAAATGGTCTATAGTTTCCTGCCTAAGCAGGAGGTTGGACTAGAAGACCTCCAAGGTCCCTTCCAACTCTGCTATTCTATTCTGTTCTGTTCTGTTCTGTTCTGTTCTGTTCTATTCTATTCTATTCTATTCTATTCTATTCTATTCTATTCTATTCTATTCTTGGCTGCTGACTGAAAACCCAATAGCACTAATTTTGAGAAGTGCTTTTTTCCAAAGAGTAAACTTATTTATGTATCTACCTGTTTATTTACATCCTGCTTTTATTATTTTTATAAATAAGGCAGTGAACATACATAATATGTGTTTAGTGGGAATAGTTGGTCAACATCCTACCAAGTCGGTCAAGAACAATTAATCAGTGGAATAACGTCCACTGAACATCGAATACCAACCGCCCTGTGCGAACTCATAGACAGGAGCTCCTTGGGGTCCCGTCGGCTGGGCAATGCTGGCTGGCGGTCCCCCGACGATGTGCCTACTCTACCGCGGTCCCGGACCTCTGGAACCAACTTCCCTTGGGGCTCCGCCTGGCCCCTGATCTCCGCACCTTCCGTCACGATCTGAAGACCTGGTTATTTAACCAATCCGGACTGTGACCCCTGGGTGGTGTGGTCTTAGAGTTTTAACTTTGGGATTTTAATGTTAATTTGGCTTAATTTGTTTAATATAGTTTTTAGATAATTTATTGTTATATTGTTTTTAATTTGTAAGCCGCCCTGATTCCTTCGGGAGAGGGGGCAGCATATAAGTCGAATTAATAATAATAAACTTGCCTCCAGAAGTTGTGAATGCTCCAACACTGGAAGTTTTTAAAAAGATGTTGGATAACCATTTGTCTGAAGTGGTGTAGGGTTTCCTGCCTAGGGAGAGGGTTGGACTAGAAGACTTCCAAGGACCCTTCCAACTCTGTTATTCTATTCTGTCCTCCAAAATCTTAACATCTTGTTGGTACTCTCAGAGGCAAACGATTCCAGCTCTTAAGAAAAATTCAATTGACTCACTTTTTAAAGCAAACTTGCTCATTTCATACTGTCTGAACCACCAGAGAAACCACAACATATTGTACTTATTATTTTCCAAATTTTGTCACCAACAATCTGTAGGGAAATGTATAGGAAAGATAGTGTATTGTGGAAATCTAATATCTATAATTAGAATTACACATGACAGTCTCTATATGTGCCAGTTTCTCCCATCAAAAATTATCACGAAGGATATGTCTAAAACCAAACTTGGAATCTGATTGAACTGGAACAGTAAAATCCATTCTGTTGCAATCTGATTAGATGCAGAGCACCTTACCCAAGGAAATTTTTCTTCACATCTTGGGTATATTTTCAGGCACTGAGAGAAATAGCAAAATGTATCACTATCACTAGGAAAATGGCTCAGAGCAGTTCCATTACATTTCTCTGAAAGCTAATTCTGAATGTTGAGGTTTTACCTTAAGTGATTTTTTTGATGGAATACATTTTGAAAGTAGAAATCCTACCAAGAGCAAAGTATAAGGAGTATTTCTGTACTTTAAATATAATATTCTAGTCATTATGCCTCTGTAATATTTTCTCTGTTCCAGAAATCCAGATAGACAAGGCTGAAAAAATAGAGAAAGTAGAAAAGAAGCCATCACCAAAAGGTAATATTATATCTATTTGAGTATGTATATATTCTGTGCATTGGCACATCTGGTTTAGCACTCTCTTCCACAAACACATGCAAAGGGGTGATATGTCCTTGAGCTCATTGTTGATATCAGCAAGCATAAAATATAAGTCTTGAAACCAATTCTACCAGAACATGCATTTTTGTTGCCTAAGTTATCAGGCAGAATCACATGCCTGTTCAACATGCATTTTATTGGAAAATATTTCACAACAGCATACAGAAAACTTATTCTTTCCTACCCATTCACCCCCAAATTGTGGATAGTTAAAATAGGACATGTCAAGAATGATGTCTTATCATGGTGAATATATTATTGATCACAACTTCCTACATTTCAGTTGTGCATTTGTCAACTTTGATGTATTTGCACTGGACTTCCTTCACAGTGTTCAAATCACAACAGTTTCCTTTTCTTCTAATTAGCTGGTTTTCTTCTTTGCTTGTAGAAATTCAGAGAGACAAGGGAAGGGAAAGGGAAGAGAAAATAGAAAAGAAACTACCACTCAAAGGTAATTAGTTTCATTTATTTTTATCACCCAAATGTTTTATATGGAAGAACATACAAAACTGTTCCAAACCTTGGGAAACATACACAGTGACATGAAGGATAAAGTTATATACACTGCACAAAGCAAACTTTTTGCACAATAGACTTTCCCATGACTATATCACACATCATAGATCTGCTCTGGAAGACTAATGTGTTTGGTGGTTGTTTCATCAGCTCTCTCATAAATACCCCTGGATTTATAACCCATGATTAACATAATAATCAGACAACTAAAAGCAGATGAAAGCTTTAAGGATGCCTTGAAGGAAATGCCTATATCCTTTTCAGTCAGATATGATAAAGAACCATATCTAAAATTTATGAAGAACAGGTGCAGGAATTAGGTATGTCTAGTTTAGTGAAAAGAAGGACTAGGAGTGACATGATAGCAGTATTCCAGTATCTAAGGGGCTGATACAAAGAAGAGAGGGTCAACCCATTTACCAAAGCACCTGAAGGCAGGACAAGAAACAATGTATGGAAAGAGAGAAGCAACCTAGAACTGAGGAGATATTTCCTGACAGAACAATGAATCAATGAAGCGACTTGCATCCAGAAGTTGTGGATGCTCCAACACTGGAGTTTTTAAAGAAGAAATTGAACAACAATTTATCTGATGTGGTATAGGGTTTCCTTCCTGGGCAGAAGGTTGGACCAGAAGAAGGTCTCTTCCAACTCTGTTATTCTGTTACTCTGTTATTAGTTTAACAGTTTCTTCCCATAGAGGCTAATCAGATAGCAAAATACTGAAATTACTGAGTAAAAAATGTCATTGATTGAAAAAAAAAATATCTTAGCTTTTATGAACACTTCAAATGAAGATGTCTTTGTTAACATTTGGTGGTTTTTTAAGCTACATTAATAAAGTATTCTGAATATATTACCTTTGTACCTTTTAGAATAGGCGTATTTCATATGAATGTTTAAAATCTTTATGAGGTTTGTTCTTTCTTTTTATATGTTTCTTTTTCTTTTTTTTCCTTTTCTTATTATCTTTATCATATTACACTCTGAACATTAGAGTTATTGCATTGATCAGAAATGGCACTAAACCATGGTAGGACCTTTTAAGCACTGGTTTAATAGCACAAAGAAAAATGGAAGAAATGAAAGCTGGCAGTATCACTTGAGTCTGCAAATGCTGGATTTTTTAGTCTTTTCACCTGGATTGCCATCGGCTGACCCATTTCTGCCAGGGCCACCTGCTGCTGTCTGCCATTTGCTAAACTGAGCCCAGATTAACTTTTGACATTTGATTGCAGCTGCTCCCAAAGCTGCAGTGGCTGCACTTATGAGCTTCAAGATTCTATTTAATGTGTAGTGGGCAGCAGTGGGCAACATGCAAATAATTTCTTGCATGTCCAATTCATTCCAAGCTTACAGGAAGACAGCAAATTGGTTGCCACAGGCTTGCTTAAACTATGCAAATTAGTGCTTAATTATGGCTATTAACAATATGGCCCTTCCTGAATTATCTCAGTCTTGAACAGAATTGTGTGGAGTAAAACAAATTAGGAAAAAAAGAAATATGTTTTAATTTGTGCCAAGGTGTTAATTTTTAATATGAATTTGTATGTGTACAGAGAGAGAGGAGAGAGAGAGAGAGAGAGAGAGAGAGAGAGAGAGAGAGAGAGAGAGAGAGAGAGAGAGAGAGAATGAATTAAAAACATTGCATTGCAAATATGCCAGTTTAACATAACAGATAACAGATAATCAGAGTTGGAAGGGACCTTATAGGTCATCTAGTCCAAGCCCCTGCCCAAGCGGGAGACCCTACATCATTTCTGACAAATGGCAGTCCAATCTCTTCTTGAAAGTCTCAAGTGATGGCGCTCCTACAACTTCCAAGGGCAAGGTGTTCCATTGGTTGATTGTTCTCACTGTCAGAAAGTTTCTCCTTATTTCCAGGTTAAATCTCTCCTCAGTTTTACCTTGACCCCTTCCTCCCTGTGGCAGCCCCTCAAATATTGGAAGACCACTATCATGTCTCCCCTGGTCCTTCTCTTTACTAGACTAGCCAAGCCCAGTTCCTGCAACTGTTCATTATATGTTTTAGCCTCCAGTCCCCTAATCATCCTGGTTGCTCTTCTCTGTACTTTTTCTAGAGTCTCAACATCTTTTTTATATTGTGGTGAACAAAACTGGATGCAGTACTCTAGGTGTGGTCTTATTAAGGCTTTATAGAGTGGTATTAGTACTTCCCTTGATCTTGATTGTATCCCTCTGTTAATACAATTTAGGATTGCATTAGCTTTTTTGGCTGCTGCTGCACACTGCTTGCTCATATTTAGCTGGTTGTCCACTAAGACTCTAAGATCCCTCTCACAGTTACTGCTATTAAGCCTGGTTTATTTATTTTATTTATTTATTTGTTTGGTCTTGCATGCCGCCCTATCTCCTTAGGGACTCAGGGTGGCTCACATCCTGAAAACACACAATACAAAAGTTAAGATCATTTAAAAATTATTAAACCCAATTCAAACAAACAAATCATCTAAAACCCAAAGACATAACGTTTAAAAGCTATGACCCCCTCCCTCAGTCCAGGCCAGCTTGTTCGAATAGGCCACGGCGAAAGGAGCGGAGGTCAGTGGCCAACTGTAGCTCCAGGGGCAGCTGGTTCCATAGAGTGGGCACTCCCACCGAGAAGGCCCTACCCCTAGGGACCGCCAGCCAACATTGTCTGGCCGACGGTACCCCAAGGAGGCCCTGTCTGTGGGCGCACACCAGGCGATGGGCATTCGATGCTGGCAAGAGACGTTCCCACAAGTACCCCAGCCCAAAGCCATACAGGGCTTTATAGGTAAGTACCAGCACCTTGAATCTCACCTGGAGGGCAACTGGCAACCAATGCAACTCGTGCAGGAGAGGTGTAATATAGGAGTATCAGGATATCCCCATCACAACCTGTGCAGCCGCATTCTGCACCAGTTGAAGCCTCTGTGTGGTCCGCAAGGGCAGCCCCATATAGAGAGCATTGCAGTAGTTGACTCGGGACGTAACGAGTGCATGAGTGACCATGTGTAACGCATCTTGGTCCAGGTAGGGGCGCAACTGGCTTCACCCAGTCTATATGTGTACTTTTGGTTTTTCTTGCCTAAGTGTAGGACTTTACTTTTCTCTGTTTTCTTCTTGGATTTCTTGTTTTTCTTTCTCAGTGGTATTGTGTTGGTCTGGGCTTCTATGATCATACTTTTTAGAGTTTCCCAAGATTCTTGAGTTGTTTTCCCTTTTAGGATTTTCATCCATGGAATCTTTCCCAAGTTCTCTCTGAGTGAAATTGAAATTGAAATTTATTGAAATCAGCTCTTTTAAAATCCAAGACTCTGGTGTCATTATGTTCTGTTGCTTGTGTTTGTATTATGTTGAATTCTAGTATGACATGGTCACTCTCACCCAAGGTTCCTGCAGTTTCAACTCCCTCTATCACTTCTTCTCTGTTTGTAAGAATTAAGTCCAGTATGGCTGTCCCTCTAGTTTCACCTTCTACCTTTTGGACAACAAAGTTGTCAGCTAGGTTGGTTAGGAACTTATTTGATTTCTCACTTGGTGCAGAATTGGTTTTCCAATTGATATCAGGATAATTGAAGTCTCCCATTACTATTGTTGTGTGTTTCCCGCATATGTTTGTTAGTTGGCTGGCATGTCATTCTTTTTTTCTTTTATATTGACCCATATGCATTCTAGGAGGTTTTCATCTTTGGTTTCATGCATTTCTGTAGCAATATAGTGGTCCTTTACATACAGTGCAACTCCATCTCCTCTTTTATGGGGTCTGGTTTTTTTAATAGTTTGTATCCTTCTACCAGTATGTTCCAGTCATGGGTTTCATCCCACCAAGTTTCTGTTATTCCAACTATATCATATTTACCTTCATGTATTCATAGTTCAAGTTCACCCTGTTTGTTCCCCAGACTTCGTGCATTTGTATATAGGCACTTGAGAACTTTATGTCTGACACTGTGTTTACTGTCTACATAACCTGTGTTGTGCCTGCCTGCCCCTACTTTCTTGCCACCTGTTTGATTAATGCACATGGTATGGCACTCACTATTAAATGCTTGGTTTTGGTTGGCATCAAGGTTGATAATCTTACCTGCACAAACATCTATTTTGCATGCACTAGTATCCTTATTAGTTTTAGGTTGCTGGGGACAGAAATGTACTGAATCCATTAATTCTCTGTCCCCACTGTTCAGTTTAAATGTTTATCCAGGAAATCTGTGAATTTAATGCCAAGTAACTCAGTCCCTTTCTTTGATGGATGCAAACCATCTCTTTTGTACAGTTTTTCACAGGACCAGCTGCAGACATCATGACTAATAAAACCAAAGCCTTCCCTTTTACACCACTCCTTTAGCCACACATTAAACTCTGCTACATGCTGCCCTTTCCCTTTTTGTTCCTTGTAGAAAAGATAAGCCTACAGCCCATATTACTAAGTTCATACCCCAAGCTCTGGAAGTCTTTCTGAACAGCAAGTACATCCTTCTGGGACAGGTAATTTGTATCAAGATGTATAATAGCATCAACATCACAGTCCTTGCTGGCATTCTTGACTATCTTAAGAATATGCTTCTTGTCTCTGCTGGCAGTAGCACCTGGTAGACACCTGACCTCTTTCAAATGATGATAGATGTTTTGCTTAAAGTTTTTTAAAAAACAAAACCTACATCAGTTTGAAGGATTGATAAACATAAAAAAAAGAGAAAGAAAAGACAAAACTTTGTAAGTACGATTTTAAAAACCCAAACAGATCTATCCCAAAATCTGTCTTCAAATAGCAGTTAGATAATATATTAGGAATACTTTGTTAATATAATTAAAAATAGAGAGCAAATATCAACAAAGCAATCTTTAACTGACATGTTTTAAGCCTTAATAAATCAATATATATATTTGCCTAAAGGCTGGATTAGTAAAGCAGTGACATTGCTTCTTCAGCCAAATTAGCCCTTTTCTTATTTATAGTTTGCTGTTGTTTTTATAGATTTCTCTATATTCTTGCTAACGTCCCAACACTAATACTGCAGAAGACTGTACAAGGCCATGCTTTATCTCCACAAAGGTGACTTCCTTTGTAAAATGGCAGGTGTGATAAAGTTCATCTCACTGAGCTGAGGAGACTGTGTACCATAGACAAGGCACTTTACGTTCCTCTAAAACCTCATCAAGTAGATAACTTCTCAAAGCAATGTTCTTCACTTCAAGAAATTTAGTACATCAAGATGTTTCAAACAGGTGCTCCACACAGACCACTGAAGTGAAGCATTTCTTTGGAGCTTTGCATATCACAATTCAGTGGTGGAATTCAAAAATATTTACTACCGGTTCTGTGGGTGTGGCTTGGTGAACATGGCGTGGCTTGGTGGGCATGGCTTGGTCGGCGTGGCAGGGGAAGGATGCTTAAAAATCCCCATTCCCTCCCCATCCCACTAACCTGCTTTCCAGCTCTGTTCTCCTGTGCAGGGCAACAAAAGAAGACCCAGCTGATCAGCTGGGACTCGACAGGCAGAGAATGGATGGGAGCGAAGCCAGTCAGAGTGGGTATTTGCCGGTTCTCCGAACTACTCAAAATTTCTGCTGCTGGTTCTCCAGAACTGGTCAGAACCTGATGAATACCACCTCTGGCACAATCCTTTAAAAAGTCAACCCACCTTCAGCAGACACTCTTCTTTTTGAATGTGCATTGGTAGCAATGTGACAAAGGTGAAACAGAAGAATTTGGGGGAAGGGAAATAGCGTGTGAATCTAGATGTTTACTAAACTAAACTAATTGTGGCAAAATGATACTGCAATATTTTTTTAAAATCCCCGTATAGAATTTTCATGGAGATCTTAGTGGGACTCACCTTGGATTAATAAACATAGGCCTGTGAGATATGGTATATTTAGCTGGCCTATTTTTTTTAGTTTGATCTGTTTTCATTAAACTAGAGATGATTATCTCTCCCAGAAGAAGGAGAAAGTGATTACTCACTTGCATAATTCTAATGTATACAAATGATTTTAATTTAAAACTGCTTGTATAAATTAGAATGTCATAAAACAAAGCCAAGCAATATAAGTATTCCTACACAGCCTCAGGCTCATGGCAACTGCATTTAGAGGCAGTTACAGTCTGAGCAGGAAATAAATGGATTAATAACATTTTGGTATACATCTAGGGGAAGTCAGGCAGGGGGGTTCCTGCTCTCAATTTAATGCTTCTATCCAAAGTATTGCATATGACAGTAGCTTTAGTAGCGTTTCGGAATTGTTTTCTGAGATTAATCCTCAGAGTGCCTAAAAATGTGCCTGTTTGTTTACTAAGAATGAAAACCAGGAGCTATTTATGGTTCTAGGACCTTTTCCAACTAGTCTTTAATTACTGGCTAAGACGTAAAGATATGCCAAATTGCCTTCCTAAGATGTGCTTACAGGAGCAACTAAGCTTCTGTAAAGGTGACACCTGGCATTAGCATGTGATGCTATTGATACTGAAAATGGGGTTCTCTAATGTTTATTTTGTGCATCAGCATAGTGCAAATGTCAACCTTGAAATTAAGACTTGGATCCAGGATATTTTTATACAAAATTATGTTGCCCAGCTTAGGATAAAAAAACTGCACCATCGCTTATGGCTCTCAATAGGATTTTGATGTTTGGTCACAGTCTTACCACTTTTGTCCATGAATGGAAGGTTAGGGAACAGATACAGAAGGGTAAAACTTATATTATGACAGTATGATATTGTTTGAGTCATTCTGCCCACCCCACACTGTTGCTTTTCTCTGTATACATTATTTACAGGGTTAAAACGCCTCACGTTCAGAGCTGGATTGGTTCTGAGGGAAGTTGGTAATCTGAGGAGGGGACTGATGCTGGCAATGTTGAATATCTGTGATGCCAAAAACAATTTTAGAAGAGAAGCTGGCAGGGGTTTATATGAGTTTGGGTTCTGGTCTTGAGGATCAGGCAACACAGAAAATGTCTGTCACTTTACAGCCCCTTCCTTCAAAGGATCAGGAACAATTAAGCTGCAGACTTCATCAGTTAGAAGCAGACCTGCAACAGATCAATTCTTTTAATACAGATGCCAGAAGTGGATCCATATTCTGCTTCAAGCAGAAAAGGATTGTTAAAATTGTTACACCTTATATTGTGAAAATTAAAGTGAAACAGCTTACAGTTGAAATACTAAGTAGAGATTCAGCCCACAATTTTTGCAATCTTGTATCTAAGGAAACCATTGGTTGTAGATTTTATGGTAGCCTAGATAAATGTTATGTACAATTTTGTTTAACCTTTTATATAAATAGTTTTGCACACTTCGTGTTTGAACACTTTGTAAGCTTACACTGAAACGTCTGTGGTCAGTGTGAATGGTGTCTTAGAATTTTAATATAATTTTGAACATGTGATAACCTTTGATTCTTTCTTATTTTACTCTGATTGGTGTGGCTTATGTTCAGATGAATAAAACGTCACTTGGTCTTTAAAATTGCAAATCAAGGTTAATGTTGAAAGACAAAAGTGGATGTAAAAAATGTTACCAAAATTGATCTACTTTAAACTAACCTCACTATACTAGAATTTCTAAACTAGAATTCTAGTTTAAATTAGAATTAGTATGAACATGGCCAATGAAAGCTTTCATTTCATGTATATAATTTTCAGAACCATTTACACTCTCTCTCACCCTCTCTCTCTCCCCCACACACACACAAACTAAACATCCACAGACAAATGCAGAACACACACACATAAATATATATCTCAGTGTTATAGGAAGTATGTACTTGTATTGGCCAAAGGCTGGAAAGTGCTGCCTTGATGTCTCTATGAAGCAGTAAGTTAGTTGCTAAGTAAAGGGAATGTAGATTAGTTTATGTAATAAATAAATATATTTTTCTACCACTCAGCATTGAATGGCAATGTGGTAATTAGTTTGAAAGCTCTGCTCTTTGGATCTTGGCATTCTGGTTATTGCATAGTATGCTAATCTCAGTCTGTAAAACAGTGACCATTAGTTCCTCATAAGGACATGGAAAGAGACATAATTTCAGGCTATGTACTTATCTAGCACAGCAGGTGCCGGCAAAATAAGAAACCTCAAGTTCCAATGATGATGCACATTTTGAAAACTCCACCTTGGTGACATTGAATATTCACAGGCCATGAGAATATCAGGGTTTTAGATAAAACATTTATTTGTTTAGAATATATGTGTGTGTATGTGTGTATATTTGTTTGTCTGTGTATCTCTTTGTGCATGCGCTCACATACATGCATTTATAATATCATGTTATTAGATGACTGTTTTAGATTTTGATATGATTTAACGTTAGCATTTTGTATTGATGGGGAAATTGTAAATATCTGCTATACATAGAAATTCTACTGAGGTCAGTATATTTTATTTCAGGGGATAAGATTATAACAACAGCACCTGGAGTCTTATAAATAATAGATTAAACAACAAATTGTGGTGAATGGGTTATTCATCAGATATTTATTTTTATTTATTATAAAATGTATATCACATACTTCAAATCCTTAAAAACCACTCACAGCAGCTAAGTGAATTTGATCTAGTTGTTAAGCACCAGACTGGAAAGTGGGAGACTGTGAGTTTGAATCCTGCCTTAGCCATGAAAGCCAGCTGGGTGACTTGCGGCCAATTGTTGTCTCTCAGTCCAACTCACCTTTTAGGGTTGTTGTTGTGTCAAAATAGAAGGAGTAAACTGTGTTGGATATGTTTGCTGCCTTGAGTTATTCATAAAAATAATAAAGTTGGGATACAAATAAATAAAATAATACAAATTAAAAAAAATAACAGATAGCTTTGCATATTTCCTAGGCTACCAGATATTGGGTGTTGAAACTGTGATGATCATTAGAGTAAAAAAAACTCTGTTTGCTGTTATCTAGTTGTCATTCATATTTTAGCAACCAAGGTATGCAAGTTGTTGATTTTTGTTAAAGGTGTGGGCCAAGGAGTGGACAACAGAGAGTGCCCAGTGAGGCTTTATAGCTGCAGGCTCTAAGATGGCTACCTACTCATCTTTTACTGTACCCATAGTACAGATAAGCTGCTGGAGGAATTGTTGGACTGAGATAAGGTTACTAATGTTCTGCTGCCATCAATGAGTCATCTGGAGTTTTGTAGCCTTGATATGATAGACCAATACCAATTCCAGCAAATTCCAATTTGTTGAATTACAAAATGGCCCAATCTTGCAGTCTACAGGTAAAACTCAAAAAATTAGAATATTCTGCAAAAGTTCATTTATTTCAGTAATGCAACTTAAAAGGTGAAACTAATATATGAGATAGACTCATTACATGCAAAGCAAGATAGTTCAAGCCATGATTTGCCATAATTGTGATGATTATGGCTTACAGCTCATGAAAACCCCAAATACACAATCTCAAAAAATTAGAATATTGTGAAAAGGTGCAACATTCTAGGCTCAAAGTGTCCCACTCTAATCAGCTAATTAAACCATAATACCTGCAAAGGGTTCCTGAGCCTTTAAATGGTCTCTCAGTCTGGTTCAGTAGGAATCACAATCATGGGAAAGACTGCTGACCTGACAGTTGTGCAGAAAACCATCATTGACACCCTCCATAAGGAGGGAAAGCCTCAAAAGGTAATTGCAAAAGAAGTTGGATGTTCCCAAAGTGCTGTATCAAAGCACATTAATAGAAAGTTATGTGGAAGGGAAAAGTGTGGAAGACAAAGGTGCACAAGCAGCAAGGATGATCGCAGCCTGGAGAGGATTGTCAGGAAAAGGCCATTCAAAAGTGTTGGGGACTTTCACAAGGAGTGGACTAAGGCTGGAATCAGTGCATCAAGAGCCACCACACAGAGACAGATCCTGGACATGGGCTTCAAATGTCATATTTCTCTTGTCAAGCCACTCCTGAACAACAAACAACGTCAGAAGTGTCTTACCTGGGCTAAAGAAAAACAGACCTGGTCTGTTGCTCAGTGGTCCAAAGTCCTCTTTTCTGATGAGAGCAATTTTTGCATCTCATTTGGAGGAAGAATGGAGAGGCACACACTGCAAGATGCTTGAAGTCCAGTGTGAATTGTACGTTTGCATGAAGAGTCAGACGCGAAGAGCTTCAGTGAAGAAGAGTGAAGAGTTTCTCTCGAATGGACCGACTTGGCTGGGCTACAGCTGCTTCTTATAGCCAGCAGCCGTAGTTGCCAGCCAATCAGAGTGCAGGGTTTTCCCGCACTATTTAAACCAATCCAATTTGACATTTTACAAGAACAATTCAAACTAAACCAATGACATTCAAACCTACATACATAACACCCCTCCCCACTAGGTTCAGTCCATACCAAGCCCCAACCTATCTAATGTATTCTTTTAAATAGGTGGGGCTCTTTATGCATGTTGAGACCTTCGTGGTTCAGAAGTTTTAACATTCTCACCCAGTGAGAGAGGAAATGTGTCTGCTGACATTTCCCCACTGGGACTTCCTGTGAAAGAAGACCCTGTTTGATTGTTAGAATCTGGTCTCTCCTCCCAACCCATCTCCAGCCCAATGTCAGCACCCAAGTCAGGTAGTGATGTACAATCTTCCACTCCTAAGGATGGATTTTGGCATTGTGACAGGTTTTGGAATGGTTCCTGTCGTAATGGCTCGTTACACATGGGGTTTATTCTTGCTTGCTGATTTTCCTCCTGTTCCTCCCCTTTCCCCCTAGAATTGACATCAGGTTAGGGAACTAGAGAGGAACAAGTGCGATGTTCCTGAGAGAACCTGGATCTAAGTTGATCAATGTGCCTGCTCCAGAGGACTCCATCCTCCGTTTGCACCCTGTAAGAACGAGGGCCTGTGATCTGAGTTATCTCAGCAGGAATCCACAAAGGTTCACCTATAAGGTTCTTAGCATAAACAGAATCACCCACACTGAATGTGCGAACTTTGGAAGGGGAATCTAGTGGAGCGTTGGGTGCGTAAGTGGGATGAAGGTGGTCAAGGGGAGACCTAAGTTTCCTACCCATCAACAACTCTGCTGGGGATAAGTTATTAGATGGGTTAGGATTGATGTGCTGAACACTAAGAAGTTTTTCAACTTTCTCAGTGATGTCCCCAGGACCCAGTTGCTGAAGCTTCTCCTTGGTAAAACGTACCATGCGTTCAGCCCGGCCGTTAGCCAAAGGATGCCCAGGGCATGTCTGATACCCTGTTGTGCTAAATAGGATTCAAAAAGGTTGGATGTAAATTGAGGGCCATTGTCAGGGACAAGAACATCAGGTAACCCGTGGGTTACAAAAAGTTTTTTGTGCTGTTTGATGACAGCATCAGTTGTGGTGGATGTCATGGGGATTACCTCTAGCCATTTGGAATATGCATCTACTATAATAAGAAAGGTGTGCCCCCTGGTAGGGGCAGCAAAATCAATGTGAATCCTGGACCACGGGCCCCTAGGACATTCCCATTCCTGTGTGGGTGGGAGAGGTGGTGCAGGCCTGACTACCTGACAGTTGGGACAAGATGCAACCCAATTTTCAACCATTTTGTCAATACCTGGCCACCATACATAACTCCAGGCCAATCCCTTCATCCTTACAATACCAGGATGACCCTCATGTAACATTTCCAAAACCTCTCTTTGCAGTTTTGCAGGAATAACCACCCTGTTACCCAACAAAATACATCCTCTTAATACAGATAATTCAGTTTGCCTGGACTTAAAAGGTTGGGCAAGGTGAGGTAGATCTTGAAGAGGCCAACCTTTCTTAATCCAGCCTATAACAGGAGCCAACACAGTGTCTTTGGCAGTCTCTCTGGCAATTTCAGCAGCATGAACTGGAAGCTTGGCAACCGTTTCTAGGAAAAAGGTGTGTGTTTCAGGTTCAAAGTCCTCCTTGTGGCAAGGCAGTGGGCAATGACTCAGTGCATTAGCATGTCCAATGTCCTTGCCAGGCTTGTGGATAAGCTTGTATGAATAAGCAGCAAGAAATTCAGTCCACCTCAGCATTCTTGGTGACAGGATAGTAGGTGTAGGCTTGTCTCCTGCCACAATGCCTAACAAAGGTTTGTGATCTGTAACAATGGTAAATGTTCTCCCATACAGATATTCATGAAATTTCTTAACAGCTGCAACAATTGCCAATGCCTCCTTATCCAATTGGCTGTAATTCCTCTCTGCCCTGGTCAAAGTGCAAGAGTAAAATTCAATAGGGCTTCTCTCCCACTGGGAAGCCTGTGGCTCAAACCCCACCCCCCACTCCAAAAGGGGATGCATCACAAGACAGTACAACAGGCAAATTCTCAGAGAATTGTATCAGTACAGCATCAGACGTGATTAGTCTTTTAATACTGTTAAATGCTGATTGTTCCTTCCTGCCCCAGACCCAAACAGACTTTTTATCAAGTAATCTGTGCAATGGTTCAGCAATGGTTGCCTTCTGAGGTAGGAACATGTGATAAAAGTTAATGAGTCCAAGGAAAGCTTGCAAATCTGTTTTGCATTTTGGTCTAGGGGCTTCTTTGATTGCTTGAACCTTGGCATCTGTAGGGTGGATACCATGCTTATCAATCATGTAGCCCAGGAACTCAACCTTGTCAGTTTTAAGAGTGCATTTTTCTTCCTTGACTTTTAACCCCGCTTTCCTGAATTTGGTAAGGACTTCTCTGAGTCTTTCTTGTAACTGAGTGTCATTTTCAGCAGAGATTAACACATCATCAAAGTAAGGCACTACCCCTGGCAGTCCTTGGAGCATTCTTTCCATAAGGCTTTGAAAAATGCCTGGTGCCGCGCTTACTCCAAATTGTAACCTTTTACATTTGAAAGCACCTCTATGAGTCACAATGGTTTGGGCCTCTGCAGTGGCATCATCAACTGTTAGTTGTTGATATGCCTGGGCCAGATCCAATTTGGCAAAGACTGTGCCCCTGCCAAGTGAATGTAATAAATGATGCACCACTGGAACTGGATATGCGCTCTGCTGCAGCGCATGGTTCAATGTCCCCTTATAGTCTCCACAGATTCTTACTGACCCATCAGTCTTGACTGGTGTGACTATGGGTGTCTCCCATCTGGAGTGGTCAGTGGGCTCTAAAACCCCTTGAGCTATTAATTTGTCTAATTGTGCATCAATTTTTTCCTTTAAAGCAAATGGAACCCTTCTGGGCTTTAAACGAATTGGGGGCACCTTGGGATCTAGGTTGAAAGTGATAGGGGTCCCCATATACTTGCCCAATCCTTCGCTGAAGACCTCTGGAAACTCAAGGCCTCCTCCCATTCAGAGTTGCTCACGTGATTGATGCCAGTCACCTCGATGCCTAGTGGATTGAACCACTCAAGTCCCAGCAAGCTTGGGCGATCCTTGTCCACGCTGGTCAGGGGCAAATATTTGGTGTGGCCTTTAAACGTTACGTTGAATTCTCTTGTTCCAACTACTGGAATCTTGTTCCCTTGGTAGTCTTTAAGAGTCAGTGCTTGCTTCTGGAAATGTTTCTTCTGAATGTTGGGAAGTAGCCTGTGAATAGTGTCCCATGACACCATAGATAAATAGGAGCCTGAGTCCACTTCCATTTGGCAAGGCCTTCCTTCAATGAGTACCTTCACATGTACTTTTCTGCTTCTCAAGGGTGAAGAATGACCAATGGTGACTGTTTGATGAGTTTCATTCTTCCCATTTGCTTCTGAGTTGCCCCATTTTCTCACTGAAATTGTTGGGCTTGAATTCTTTCTCAGGAAATTTCTTCCTACTAGGTGGAGTTCTGGATGATTTGCAGACTCTTGCTAGGTGACCTCTTTTCTCACAACGTAGGCAGATGGTGTCTAAAAACTTGCATTCAGTGCAGGGGTGGCCCCCCACAGCCTCTGCAATAAAATTCTTGCCTCTTTTTCCAAGGTCTTTCCTTTTCTTCTCCATTCTGAGTCTATAAATTCCTTCCTCCACCTCACTACAGTCTGAATCAGAGTCTATTTGCTCGCAATGGGTTGTTGTGGACTTTTCCACATCAGTATGGCTTGAGGCCTTGTTAATTTTCTTCATGGCTGCTGCTGAGGACTTGGTTGCTTCCGCTGAAACAGCTTCCTCTATGGCCTCCTTAAACATAATCTTAGGTTTCATTAGTAATTTGCTCTGTAAGACCTTATCTTTAAGGCCTAGAACAAACCGATCACACATGGCCTCTTCTAAGTTGGTAAACTCACAAGCACCCCCAATGTCCCTTAAACTTGCCATGAAGTCATTAACATTTTTGCTTTCCCCTTGATCCCGACGATAAAACTCGTGTCTCTTAATGAGGCACGATACTTGTGGGGCGTAATGGGCTCTTAAAAGCTTTTCTAAATCAGGCAATTCCATTACCTTCAAGTCTGCAGCTCCCGCCAATGCCTTCGCCATCTTGAAGACTGCCGGACCGCAGTGTGTGAGAAATACCGCCCTCTTCCGCTTCTCAGGGATAGCGGCGAGGTCGTTTCCTTCCAAATACATTTGGAAGCAATCCGCATATGATTCCCAGTCTTCTGCCGCCGGATCGAACGGGGCTGGGGGTGTTCAGCGCAGCCATCTCGCTCTTCTGCTTGTCTTCCGCGTCGTCTCTTCTTCAGGGGAATCCCAACCTTCGTCGCCAGTGTTAGGTTTGCATGAAGAGTCAGACGCGAAGAGCTTCAGTGAAGAGTTTATTAAGTGACTACAGCTCGAATGGACCCGACTTGGCTGGGCTACGGCTGCTTCTTATAGCCAGCAGCCGTAGTTGCCAGCCAATCAGAGTGCAGGGTTTTCCCGCAGTATTTAAACCATTCGACATTTTACAAGAACAATTCAAACTAAACCAATGACATTCAAACCTACATAAATAACAGTGAAGTTTCCGCAGTCTGTGTTGATTTGGTCATCTGCTGGTGTTGGTCCATTGTGCTTCATTAATTCAATGCAGCTGTCTACCAGGAAATTTTGGAGCACTTCATGCTTCCTTCCACAGACGAGCTTTATGGGGATGCTGACTTCATTTTCCAGCAGGACTTGGCACCTGCCCACACTGCCAAAAGCACCAAAATCTGGTTCAATGACCATGGGATTACTGTGCTTGATTGGCCAGCAAACTCGCCTGACCTGAACCTCATAGAGAATCTATGGAGCATTGCCAAGAGAAAGATGAGAGACATGAGACTGAACAATGCAGAAGAGCTGAAGGCCAATATTGAAGCATCCTTCCATAATACCTCAGCAGTGCCACAGGCTGATAGCTTCCATGCCATGCCGCATTGAGGCAGTAATTGCTGGAAAAGGGGTTCAAACCAAGTACTGAGTACATATGCATGCTTATACTTTTCAGAGGCCCAATATTGGTCTATGTACAATCGTTGTTTTATTAATTGCATGTAATATTCTAATTTGCTGAGATTGTGGATTTGGGGTTTTCATGAGCTGTAAGCCATAATCATCACAATTATGGCAAATCACAGCTTGAACTATCTTGCTTTGCATGTAATGAGTTTATCTCATATATTAGTTTCACCTTTTAAGTTGCATTACTGAAATAAATGAACTTTTGCACGATATTCTAATTTTTCGAGTTTCACCTGTACATCTGGTGGCCATAGCCCAATTTAAAATTAAAAATAGCTTTGCCACTGATATTTTGGCATTTATTGGAGGGGACCTCAGGACTGTAGGTGGCCTCAAGTCTCTTGTGTTGCTGATCTGAAATAGAATAGTTCCAAAGAAAAAAGAGCAATAGTCATCATCAAGTCAAACCACAGAAGTGTAACAATTACAGGTATTCTATCATATACAGAATCTTTGTGATCATAACAGTGCATCAAGTTATCTCCTTAGTAAGTCGATTTAGAATTAAGTCAATTCCTACTGAAAAAAACTCCCATCAACCCATTTTCCCCAACCTTGTAGTCACCGGATGAACTGGAATTCAAATTCTCAACATTTCCAGTCAGCATAGGAATTTTAGTAAAAAGACAAGAAATAGGGAATGCATTGTTTCTACTCATATTTGCTTCATCAAATAAATTTAGCCTTGTGTAATAAGGAATATTGTTGTACTCTGTGGACACAAAAGTGTTTTTTCTTTGTCAAGCTAGAAACCATTTCCTTAATGAGCTGAACAATTTTCTCACTAGTTTCAGAACAAACTTAAGAATCTTAAAGCACATAAACAGGAATGACACTGTGGGTGAGCGAGCAGCTGTTCGTGGGTGTTGATTCTGTACGTCCATAGAAAATAGTCCCCTAGCTAGCTTGATTTAAAAATGCAATTCATCCTGAAGATGTGTGCTTGTTTAAAGAACACCCCATTGTTAACTCATGTCCTTGCAGCTGAACTAATTTCCAAAAATAAAAACTTTATTTGGCAGGCAATGTGTTTTTTTTTGGTTAAGAATAGAAAGTTGCATTGGTAAATAGTAACGCATTGAGCTAACAAATCAGCATACTGATGTAATATAAAAAGTTAGATTATGCAACAGGGGATAGGTATAGCAATAGCGCTTAGATTTATATACCATTCCATAGTGCTTTACAGCATTCTCTGAGAGGTTTACAATGTCAGCATATTGCCCCCAACAGTCCTCATTCTACTGACCTTGGAAGGATGGACAGCTGAGTTAACCTTCAACCAGTCAGGATAGAACTGTCTGGGGGCAAAGTTAGCTTGCAATACTGCATTCTAACCACTGCACCACCACAGCTCCTAAGGTATGGAAAACAAACAACAGCAGTGTAGAAATATCCATTTTGTCACATCTACAATAAGCACATGGACTGGGGCAGGGGAGATCCCACCATGGTGCCTCTATTCTCTATGTACCTATACTACATGCTAATGGGATCCAATAAAATCCTTCATAGGCAATGCCTACAAGTAGAAAGATGAAGGCATGTATTTTATACCTCCCACTCAATATGGAACTATGGCTGACCTACATGTGATGTGATATAACCACTTTTACTCTAATGTAATAAAATTTTCCAAACTGGTACAGTACAGGGGATAGAATCTAGTTTAATATTTATGTTAAATCGTATTGGTTAACTCAACTTTATCATGCATGTCTATTATACTTCAAAAAGGCAGCTTTACATCTGTATTTGATAACATTACTTCATGTTACTCTTCTAAACTGTATGTGAATGCATTAATATTGTTATTTACAGAAATTCACAAAGAGAAACCTGAGAAATACGAGAAGCCTAAAAAGGTAGAGAAGACCAAAAAGCTTGAAAAAGTAGAAAAACCTCAAAAAAGGGAACTTACTAAAGGTGAGAAATAACCACTGGTCATAGACTTGATAATCAAGTTAATCTGTGATGGCTTTTTGGCATAGTAAAGTGTATAATCCACTGCTGAAGTTTAAGGGACAAAAACCAGAATGGGATAACTCACCACAGCCAACTCGCCATGGGACAACTTGCTGTGGGATAATTTAACAATTCAATTTAATTATTTCAGATAAACTAAAAGATATTTTAATTATTGCCATTCACATTTCGTTCTGTCCCTCCTTTTGCATCCTTTCTTTAATGATTCTATTCCACCATTTCTTTGATATTAATGTAAATCTTGTCCTACAGCAAGTTGTCCCATGGCGAGTTGGCCGTGGTAAGTTGGCCGTGGCGAGTTAGCTAGGATGAATTGTCATAGACCCAATCAAAACAGTACTAGAACAGTTTCTGCTCTTTTCAGAAATGTGAATTGTCAGTTTTTCCGACAGATGCTCAGAAAATATGAGATCTAACAGGATTTGGCAGCTCTTTGCTTCCTAACAAAATGGAAAAACCCAACCACATCACCATTGCAAGAGGAAAAAAATAAGCTCCCTCTTTCTCAACTACAGTGTGATGAAGACCATGGAGAGCTTGTATCAACAGCAAAGGAACAATATCTGGTTTTAATTTCTAATCAAAGAAAGAACTGAATGAGGAAATGCGAAAACAATAACAAGACTAGATTTAGAGGAAGGATTATTAGCTTTCTGATGAATGTCTGTCATTGGATGATTAGAATACATTCACATTCCTGAATATCTTCCAAACATTTGCATTCTGTTAGTCAGAATTAGAAGCAAATTTCTGGTCTTCTTTGCTTTGGGTTTTGGAAAAAATTAAATCTAACTTTTTACTATACTTGTGGTTCTGTGCTGCTGCAACTCTACCCACAGATACCAATTTCTATAGAGAATGGCATATTAATGTTCACTGCAATAAATGGCAAAGCTCACTGGATCCTTCTTTAATAAAAATTCCAACATTTTGGAATCAGACTTTACTTGATTTATTTGGAAATATATTGAAGATAGAGCCACCTTTTTATACTAATTGATACTGTGACAGTACTGAAGTACATTTCATAAACCAATAAATTGAAAGAGAAATAAGAAGTAACTTCTATGAATAGGATTTCTATAGAAATCCTGAACATACTACGGTGGGCGTGGCCACCTCAACATCACTCGTGTGATCAAATGCCACTTTTGCTAGTAGTTTGTTTTGCTAGCACTCTGCCAGTGAAAACAGAGCTCATGAGGCCCGCACGCAGCCCTCCTGGGCTCCATTTTCGGCTGCAACAGCCTCCTGCAGCCCTCTGCCAGCAAAAATGGAGCTCAGGAGGGCCACGTGTGGCCCTCTCGGGATCATTTTTGCTGCAGAAGCACCATGTGCCAGTACTTTTCTGTTTCCAGGATGACTCTGCGGGCCAGAACTAAGCATCCTATCAGCTGGATGAGACCTGCGGGCCTTGAGTTTGACACCCCTGTACTACATGATCATGAACAGAAGAGAAAGTGTAGCAGAGTAATGTAGCAAAATAAGACCAATGTCAATAGTAATTCAGAAAATGTAATTGAACCATTTTGGTAAAATGACATTTTTAATTGTATACCTAAATATATTTATTTGCTTATAGTGATACACAAAGAAAAATCTGAAAGACATGAAAAAGTTGAAAAAAAAGAAAAACCTGAAAAGCAAAGCAAAGATGAACAACCTGGAAAGATGGAAAAGAAAGAAAAAGCTATAGGTAATTATTTATTTATTTATTTATTTATTTATTTATTTATTTATTTATTTATTTATTTATTCGACTTGTATGCCGCCCTACTCCCTAAGGACTCAGGGCGGCGAACATTAAAACAGAGAAAAATTTACAATAAAACAGAATTAAACAACTAAACAAGCCGAATAGAGTTAAAATAAAACCCAACCCCGGGTCATTCCAGGCCGCCCATTGAAACAACCAAGTCTTCAGGTCCCGCAGAAGGAGCGGAGGTCAGGGGCCAAACGGAGATCCACGGGGAGCTGATTCCAAAGGGCAGGTGCTCCCACAGAGAAGGCCCTAGCCCTGGGGACCGCCAGCTGACAATGCCTGACTGACGGCACCCCAAGGAGGCCCCTCCTATGAGAGCGAACAGGGCGATCGGAAAGTGATGCTGGCAGGAGGCGTTCCCGCAAGTACCCTGGACCCAAGCCATTATAATTTTCATGAATTCTGAAGGTGAACAATTCAAATTGTAATATATGAAACAGCCCTAGGAGATAGGGAGAAAATATTCCATTCCCCAAATCATTTTTTGCTGAGAAATGCAACATAAAGCTAAATTTGACTTTCATTTTTATTTCATTGTGTTTCTCAGGAATCAGTTAAAATCCACTATTTAAAACAGGACCAATCCCTTTTTCTAGCCAAGGTTTCCTAGACAAGATATACTCTCTTAAGATGAATTCTCTCATTCTTCTGTTATTCTACTTTATGTAGGAACTTATTGCTTTCATTTGTGGAAAAACTGTGGGTGATTTACATCACTTTCAATTTTTAAAACCCTAACATTTTATCTGATTAGTTACAAGCTATTGAAATTTGAGGAAAGGCAGTGAGTGACAGAAGAAAAGAAAACAGGTTTTAATTAAAGAAGATAACAAACCATTATGTTGCAGCACACTAAGCGGACTTACAAAAGACTAATTCATTTGGAAATTGCCAAATTGTTTATAGACAGTATCATGTTCAGTGTTAATTCCTTTATTCTTTAGAGACTTGGATCACCAAATTTCAACTTGTTGCCTATTGACAGGCCTTTTGGGGCACCTCACTGTCCTTGCACCACAATAATATAGATTCCTGTTCAATAATAGTAATATTATTCTCATGATTTTTGCAAAGATATTTAGGGGAAAATGTTCCCACCATATTAAAAAAAAGTGCAACAATATGTTTCCATAATTGTTGAGATCTTAAATAGAAGTTATGGTGATCTATTAATATCTAGTTCAAGAGAAATCAAAATCAGTATATTACATCAGTTGTGACTGTATTTAATGAGTAGATCTCCAAGTATGCTGCATTTTATCATTCTCTCCTTTCCCTCTTCCCTACACAGCCCTGAAACTCTGTTCCAGAGGATCCCAAGTCCCCAAAGTAGAATTAGGGGTGCTGAAGCCTGCAGGGAAAGAGTAAATCCATTCCACTGGCAGATGTCTTTTCTTCAGCAGATAAACACAAATTGCTTCCACCCATTATGATTATCCCATGAAATTGTCATGAAAATGATGGTGCTCTCCCAGGCACAAAGCCCACTTGTGTACTACTTTGAAAGTTGATGGATGATAATAAAAAGCTAATTATATTGTACTTGCCTGCAAAGAGAATGACTCGCTTAAGGCAAGAGGACATATGGTATTTGTAGGAGCACTTTTGGTCATTTTTCATTGTAGTGTATTGAATTTAATGTTTCCTTATGGCACAATCATGGCCAATTGGGGCTTAGGGTCATATATGGCAGGACATTGAACTATTGACTGACATAGCTATTATTTGTGTGCATCATTTCAGTTGATAAACCAAGTTTTAAGAGGATTTTCAATGGAATTAGCACTACAGGAAGGGGTTTTATATATATACACCTGCATATTTATAACAGCTCCACAATCATTCATACTTCTCTTGTGGTTATCTCTTAAAATGTAAACGTCTGGTCATTTTGAAATCTTACAAGTGCATTAAAATATTAAAAAGTTCTAGTGGCAATTAAGAAAGGACAAAGAATCTGAACAAATGTGGTGTCAAAAAGCCCTAACCCTATACCATTTCAGACAACCATTTTTTTGAAATGGTATAGGGCAGGGCTGTCAAACTTGCGGCCCGCAGGCCAGATGCGTTATGCACTGGCCATGCCCACGCCCAGTTTAGCGAAGGGGGAAAATGTCACGATACGACACGTGACGCTGCCATGATGCTGTGAGTTTGATACCCCTGGTATCCTCAAGCAGGGTTACCTGCTTGGACAGGTGGTTGGACTAGAAGGCCCCCAAAGTCCCATCCAACTCTGTTATGCTGTTAAATCTCACAATTTAATAAGCTGCAAGTGAAGATGAAACAGTTAAAGCTGAATTTATATTCTTACCCCATTCCTGAACAGATATTTCAGATGTGGGCTTTTTAAAACAACAACAACAACATGCACCTCTTTCAATATTCTTTAAAAACCAAAAGTAAATTGAGGACTTATTTTTGGTGGCAGAATTATGGAAATTTGCAGACGCCAACAAAAGGTCTAGTTTATACTTGCTGCTAAGGCTGGCTCTGATGATTATTTATTAGTTAGCTTTGAAACCATATGCTTGGCTCTTCTCTATTGCTACCAGTAGTTCCTCTGCTTCCACTCCAGATGGAGAGAAGATACTTTGGAAAGTAGGTTTTTTTTTAGTTAGCAGGTGAACACTTTCAGTCATTAGTTCCCAGGGCTTCAAGAAACCAACTGAACAATAGAAATCTGAGGCTGATAGATTAGAATATTTAATGGTGTACTTCAAATACTTCCTCCTAAATCCAAACCAAGTTTTTATTTTGAGGAGAGGAAATGTGTGTGAGAGAAAATAATTTCCTAGGTACACCAGAAGAGAAAAAGCCTTAAAGTATACTAATCATGTTGTTGGGCTTTGTAGAAACGAAGTTCAAACATTAAGGAGGCCATTTGTATAGTACTTGCTTTTTTATGCCAGAAGGAAAAATAAAGTCCTCTTGTTTGTACACATATAGCATTTATTTTTATTTATTGATTTGATTTTTTTATGCTGCCCATCTCCCCTATAAGCAATGTGTTCAGATCTCAACACATTGTTGTTTTGCTCTTTTGTCTTAAATCCTATCTGGTATGGCTGCTTACCTAGCAGTTCACCTCCTAGCAACTACAAATGAATGCAGCAAATGAAAGCAGCAGCAGCAGCAGTAATTTTTCTTGTAGTTGGGAGATGTGGGATGCTATCATGTGGATGAGTACTGGGCAGTGGCTCATTCCTTATATAATAAGTAATTTGTTATTGAATTTATATCTTCTCTTTCTCCAGAGAGCTTAAAATGGCTTAAGGTGACTTCCATAATTATATCGGCAACAACCATCCTATTAATTAGGTTGGGTTGAGAGAAGATGACCCAAAGTAGTCCTGTGAATTCAGTGATTGATCTTAGAGCAGTACTTTAAGCGATATATTATACAGGCTCTCTGCATATCTAGAGACATGCGGTATATCTATATACCCAGTCCACTATTCCCATTTAGAGTATGCAACATCAAGCTGCAGAAAAAAAGAAGAAATAGTTAGCAAAAGAGATGGATAGATAGATAGATAGATAGATAGATAGATAGATAGATAGATAGATAGATAGATAGATAGATAGGCAGGCAGGCAGGCAGGCAGGCAGGCAGGCAGGCAGGCAGGCAGGCAGGCAGGCAGGCAGGCAGGCAGGCGGATGATAGAAAAGAAGTGATAACAGATATGAAAAGGAGATATATAAACTCTACATTTGACCAGCTTTAGTTTAGCAACCTTTGGAGTTAATGGGCAAAATCTGCTGAAGAGGGATATGCTGTGCTAGAATATCAGAAACAATTGAGGAAATGTGGAGATAGGGCATTGGGGAGATCAGCAGGCTATTGGGGTTCACTTGGGGTTTCTAAGAGGAAGAGGAGAGAGACAGAACAAGACATTCTTCTTTGATTGCCATTTTTCACACCTACTTAAGCTGAAGACAGTTTGGTGTAGTGCTTAAGGCACCAGGCTGGAGACTGAGAGATCACAAGTTCTAGTCCTGCCAAAGGCACAAAGCCTGCTTAAGTCAATCATTCTTTCTTAGCCCAGGAAGCAGACAGAGGCAAGTTTTCTCCAAAAATGTTGGCAAGAAAACTGCATTAGCTTCTCCAGGCAGTTTCCAGGAGTCAACACTGTCAATACTGACTTGAAGACACAGACACACAGACATGCAGGCACACACAACCCCACTCCACAAATACAAATATTTTGCCTTTATAGCCTACTTTGAATGGGATTCATATACTCCATCTATAGTGCATGTCCATTCACACAAATACATGGTATAATATCATATTATGTTATAGTATTATACAATTATTATACACTTCATTCTAATGACAAGAATGTAATGAGCAGTAATATGGCTAAGATGTTCTAAGAAGTTCTATACTTCACTGACATATAAACTTTTTGTTTCATTATTATTTTTCCAAGATCCGTTAATGAAATATAATAATTTTCTCTTATTGTTGATTTTTCTATATTCTATTCTTGTTCTATAAAGGGACCACATTTATACTATATTCTTTTTATTTTTTAAATGTTTCAGTATCTTCCAAGGAGAAGACTGCAAAACAAGAGAAAAAGAAAGCAGTTCCTTCCCCAAAAGGTAATTTTATTAATTTTACTCTGCTCTTACTCTACTAATGGGATGGTGGGAAGAACTGAATGCAGAATGCTCCCTCCCATGTAACTCTGTTGACAAGGGAGTTTCCCTATATAACTGCTATTGAAATGGCACAAGAACATGTGAGTCCAGCTATTTTCTGTATGATGTCTGTCAAGGTGTATATCCTTTCTTGAGCTTTTTATTTTGGGTTTTCTTTTCCAAGAACTTCAGTGGATGAACTCTGATGAAATACTGTAGGCATGGTTTAACATTAAGATGTCTTTACTCAAAGAGCTGTTATTCTTTCATTACCCATATTTGTTTTTTCATCATAAGATTGTCTGTGAAACATTAACATGTGACAAAACAACTGTGCACAAATTTTACTAGGCAGGTGCCTCTTTGCAGTCAGAGGCAAGACATTTGCCTATTCGTATCCCACTTGGATGGTGAACATATCCAACTCATTTCCTATTGTCCCCACAATTACAACCCCATGGGGTGAGTTAGGCTGAGAGAAAGTGACTGGCCCAAGGTCATCCAGCCAGCTTTCATGGCTAAGGCAGCACTAGAACTCACAGTCACCCCTTTCTAGCCTAGTGTAACCGATGGGTATTTTAAGAAGTGATAATAGTGGTGGTTGTTTTCTCCAAAATTAGTGAAAGTGAAAAGTTTGTAACAAACCTTTTACTTGAGTATTACTTTTTGATTAAGTGAGACTCAGGCTTTTTCTGAGGTTGTTTGTATTGCTTTGTATGTGACTTCCATCACATCTAAATATAGAGGTTCACTTTGTGCTCTATTGTTTACCACATCAACTTTTTTATTCCTTTATTACAAAGTTCTCTCGCTGACAGTTTATTTTACAGCTGGGGGGAAAAAGATGCTGGGATAAGCTGTTCATTAAATTTCTACACACCTTGTAAGGTAGAAGTTCTGAGAGAGGAAGTTTGCAATTCCTTTTATTGGCATTGTATTTTTAAATAAGCTTTGGGAGAAAATACAGAGGGATCTATATGTTTTTAATTGGTTTCATTTTCTTCACTCTTCATATGTGTGCAAGGGTAGGATAAAAACTACCCTTAAAGTTTTTATATTTAGGTGCTTACTATCTCATATTCCAGTTAAATTGGATGTCTTTCACGTCTCTACTGAAAAGTAATTTTCATTGAATTCAGTAGGGCTTATTCCAAAGAAAGTGGATGCAAAAATCCCATTGAACTTAGGTGTCTAACTTTCCCAATATAAGCAGAATAATTCCTAAGGCCTAATTGAGGAGGAAAATAAATTTATCTGATTTCAGCAGTCCACATCCTAAAGGAAATTGCATTAAAATAATTGCTCTTGAAATCTTATGTCTGTTCTGTCACAAAGAACACTTGTGACACTATTCAGCATTGGAGCTGTTCTGGTTAACTCTGGTATAATGGAACTATTATCTATTATCAAGAGAGATAATTTTGATGTTGGTTATATATTGGAGAGTGCTTGAAAAAATAAGTTCCATCATTTTGAACTAAACTCAGAAACCCTAAACAATTGTTTCTGACCTTGCTATTGCTTCACTGTGGCTAAATAGGCTTGTTTTTCTTAGTGATTCATTGGAATATTAGCATAGAAGCCATGTGGCACAGAGGTTAAAATGCAGTATTGCAGGCTAATTCTGCTCACTGCCAGCAGTTTGATTCCTACCAGCTCAAGGTCACTTAGCCTTCCATCCGTCCAAGGTCACTAAAATGAGGATCCAGATTGTTGGGGGCAATATGCTGACTCTGTAAACCTCTTAGAGAGGGCTATAAAATACTATGAAGCGGTATATAGGTCTAAGTGCTATTGCTATTGTGGCACCAATTTTATTTGTAAGCCTTCCAGAATGGCTTTGCAGAGTGATATGGGTGGTATATAAATTTAATACGTAAATAAATTGTGTGCAAGTTGTGGTCTCCGAATTGCCTTTAGAGACAGCTCAGGGTAAATGGTGTTAGAGTAAGCTTTGCAAGGGGTCACCTTCTCTGACAAAGGTTAGAACTTGAAAGTTACTCTGCTGATTACTGTGATCTACTTCTCTGTGTTCAGGTACCAAATTTCTCATCTTCACTACTACAATTCTCCAAGGGCCAAGAATTATTTTATTAACCATACCTCTATATCATGTCAATTTGGCTTAATCATGATTAGACTCTCCTGCAGACACTCCTGCATCTTTAATTAATGATGTAAACTCATTAATGTAAATGTTTTCTTCCCCCGCTGCATATGAGTAATATGAGTAATAAACAAGAACTTTATAATAAAAGTAGAATGGAGAATGCTCTGAAAAATCTCAGGTGATGTGGGAAATCCCAATTTGTTCCTGAGATGGAGATAATAGTCTTGAGACTCATCTATTCTCTCTTATTTAAAACAAGCTTTTGCTTTTCCACAGCAGGAATAACAGTTCTGTAATTTTATGCCCCCTTGCTCTTTTCTGCTTCAGTATAAAATATAATACAAATACAGTATACATTTATTTTGCAAATACATGTTCTTTAGTCAACTAGGAAAAAAAATTGAGATGATGTAGATGATTTCAGTTCTTCTCTTCTTTGTTTCTCTGTATTGATGGGAATAGTCTGCAGGAGAACTATAGCATTATGTTTGTTTTATTTAGTTACATCATTCTACAGTTCTGGGAACTCAGATCATTCTTATAGATAACTTTTCTTTTTAAAATAGAGCACTTGCAAATGATTTGTGTATACGAAGATTGAGATTAAATAATGTGATTGTCTGTTGAATCAAATTACTCTATATTACTCCACAGTTTGTAATTTGCACCAAACTTACCAGGATAATTTATTTGTAAATCATCATAAAATAATTACATATATTTATATCTGCCATTGAAAACCCATTAAATCAAATGTGTCTTGAGCTATCTATATTGTTAGGTGGCGGATGATTGATGTGATGACATAAGTGTTCTGCATCTCATTCTGCATTTTAAAGGATAATGGAATTAAACAACAAAATTACCTGTAAAGAAAACCATTTTTCAAAGAAATTAAGGATCATATATCTTAGTATACCTCTACATATTATATAAAGTGCCGGTAAAGTAATATTAATATATTTAGTGAGAATTACATAATTTTTTTTCTATTTAACTCTTCAAATTAAATCCAGAGTAACATTCCATATGTATGGGATTCCCAGTCCACATCTATTACTTTTTCTTAAATGAACAAATTAATATTTGTGTTTTATAGATTGATTGGTAAAACAAGATAATTTTCTCATTTTAGTAACAGAAAAAATGAAAACTGAACAGCAAGAAAGGATGGAAAAAAAAGTTGTCACAAAAGGTTTCTTTAGTTATTAATAATATTCAGGAGTGAACTTCTTTAATCATATAGCAAGAATAGGAATGCAAAGGCCAAATCACTCCAGGAGGCTATTAGTAAAATAATGATAAAGCCAGCAAGATTTAAACGTTAATATGAATCACATCAGTTATGGAATTCAACTCCCCAAATTCACAGCAATAATTGTGAATTCTGTGAGCTGACGTTTACATATCTAGATATGGCCGAGTAGGAAAATCCTTGTCTAAACATTACTTTATTCTTCTATTGTGCAGAATTTAAATCTGAAGATTAATTGTTGTTGTTAAATATTAAGATATCTAAGAATTGTTTGGATGTCTTACTATTTTGCTATTGTCATACTATTTTTTTTACTTAGAAAACTAGATAAAAAATATTTCATTAAATACAGGTGTGTCCAAGTGCAAGTAAAACAACAACTAGGCATTATTCTCTTGAAATTACTTTTTAAAAATCTGTATATATTTGAGCTAAGAATTAGGTCCTGTTTAAACAGTGTGCTTAAAACAGTTGTTCTGCAATTTGAGTTTTCCACTGATGGTTAATAATGACACTGTGGTCTTTTAAAACCTCATAACTGAACTGAAGGTATTTTTAATGCCATATGGCAGGGATTTGTGAAAAAAAAGTGACTTTTGAACCTAAAACATTTATGTTGCATGCAGATAAAAAGAGCATCCAAGTTGAAGAAAAGATAAAGAAAGATGTAAAAGAAAAAAAACCTGAGGCCAAGGCACCTGAAAGACTGAAGACCAAAGAAATCAAAGCACCGGAAGGTACAACACCAAAAGCCAAGGAAAAAAAGGAGACTGCCTTGGCAGTCAGAGAAAAAATTGATCATAAAGGTAAATAATATCAGGAGGAGGTCACCAAGAAATGCTGAAGTGCAGGAAGGCATTCAGATTCCCCGCTTTAGAAAGAATTTATCCATAATTAGGAGAAGGGGAGGGTGCCTTCCTCTTGAATCACTAATCTCTATTTTTTTAACTAATAATTCTTTTAGGAAAAATTTCACTACAAAAGCATTTCCAGCATAAGAACAAAGATGTGAAATCTCTTTATTTTGTCCAACAGAAGGAATAGCAACTATTAGGCCCCATCTAGAGAATGCTTCACATTCTTAAATCTAAGTGGAGAATTTGTCAGGAATTGGAATGAGAAAGGGATAAAGGTAGGCAGAATTTGGGGAACATAGATTTTGAGATCTATACAATTTATATCTCTTTCTACATTTTGTGCATTGAATGAGGAAAAATGGAGGCATGGGAAGGATTGACCTCTCTGAATGCTTTTGACATCATCAGCTAGCCAGCCAATCATTTTGCTGGCTCTTCTGTGAGATGTATGTTTCTGGAATGTATATTTCTTTTTTCAAATCCATCCCTCTATTCTTCATGTACCAGTTTCAGGGCTGTTATCAGGTGGGTTAAAATAGGGGTTCCCAATTGCCAGGCCATGGCCTACCCCCAGGCCTTGAATCAATTTGAACCAGACTGTGGAAGTGGTGGAGGAGTGTGCTCGTGAGCAGCGGGTGAGCTCGTGTGCTCCAATTGTACCCCCCCCGTGCAAAACCATTCCCTCTTCCCCACCCACCAGTCCACAAAGGCAGAAAGGTTGGGGAACTCCGGGTTAAAAGAAACATATATAACAAGGGGATAAATCCAAAATATAATAAAAAAAAGACTTAAGTAACTTGGTTTCACTCCAGTGCCAAGAGGAATCCTTGAGGGTAAGAGTTCTTATAGATTCTAAAAATCTATCTAGCTCATTAAAAAAAACCCATAGCAGCTAGTTGAATGCAACAGGAAACCTATAGGTAAGGACACAACTAACATTTAGTGCCAGCTTTGGACTCATCTAGACTTCTTTCCTTCTCTCTTAGATGGATAGCTTTACTTGTCCACTTCCACCCAACACATTCCATTTTCTCATTGCTTTCTTTTCCAAGTGGTTTAGTTCTTGCTTTTGGTTCCAGCCAACCATTCTCTTTTTAAAAAATATTACAATTCACAGGCTCTAATGTTCATTTCCTCATCTTTGTAGTTAGCCAACCAGCTTTTGGTGAGTAGCATGGAGAGTCAATCCCAAATGAGCTGTTTTCAAATTCACTTGAACTTCCCTGCCCTTTGGAATTCCATTCCACATTGTTGTTGTTTTCTTTTTCTTCTTCAAATGTTGTACCTCTTCCAAGTCTGCTGATGCTTTTGTTTTAAGCACAGATGGTGGCATTTTGAAAACATCAGGATTCACATGGGGAAATGGTAGACGATACAGATATTATTAGCATTTGTGATAGATCTTTTTAATGACTTACAGAATTTTGAAAATTTCATACAAGTCTTCAATTTGAGCTGCGTAAGATTTTTGTAGGCTAACCCCTCCCTTTCTTTTTCCTTTTTTCTTCTTTTTAGAGGAAGTGGGAAATGAAAGTCTTCTTATTCACTTCCATGCTGTGCAAAAGTATAGTGATTTTTAAATCTATTTATGGTTAGGCCCCATAATCTGAGTTATTTCATAGAAATTATTAGGATTATCTCTTGAGTAAAAAGGTATGCATGTAACTACAATGACAGCACACGTCAATTTTTTAAACTCTTCCTATTCATTTTAACATATCTAAGTTAAGAACATTTGTGCATCATCTTTAATTTTCAAGTCCTCTTATTTAAATCATTTTTTGAGACAACTAAACCAAAAATGGGTTTTTAAATTTTTTAAAGTTTTGTCAGGCATGAACAACCAGGCCCACACGTGCAGAGCTTGAACTAACTACTTTATTATAGTCTGCCTATAATACAGGAATCTCCCTAGTCTAGCAGTTCTTTTGTAGGAATAATTAGATAAGTCTCCAAGGAATTCAGGGAGGGCTGGTTCTGGCCTTTTTGTTATGTATGCAGAGTTTGAAATGATTGGTTGTTGTTGTAAAGTGTTTGAAATCATTGGTTGTAAAAGTGTGGGAAAACCCTGCACTCTGACTGGCTGGCAGCCACGGCAGCTGGCTATAAATAGCTGCCACGGCTGAGCCATTCGGGTCCGTTCTGAGCTGAAAGTCACAATAATAAGAGCTGAAGCACTCCGCGCCTTGCTCTCCATGCAAACTTAACACTGGTGACGAAGGTGGGATTTCCCCAAGGAGAAGGCAAGGCGGAACGGAGAAGAGCGAGATGGCTGAGCTGAACATCCCCCCAGCCCGCTTCGATCCAAAGAATGAAGACTGGGAGTCGTATGCAGATCAGTTTCAGATGTATTTAGAAGGAAACGATCTGGCCTCAATTTCTGAGCAACGGAAGAGAGCGGTTTTTCTTACTTATTCGGTCCTGCAGTCTTCAAGATGAAGGCATGGCTGCCCCAGCAGACGTGAAGGTAATGGCATGGTCTGATCTGGAAAGACTTTTAAGGGCACACTACACGCCCCAAGTATCGTGCCTCATTAGAGACACGAAGTTTTATCACCGCGATCAGGGAGAAGACGAAAGCGTCAGACTTTGTGGCAAGTTTAAGGAACATTGGGGGTGCGTGTGAATTCAGCATTTTAGAGGAGGCCATGCCATCGTTTTGTATTGGGCCTTAAAGACAAGGTCTTGCAGAGCAAATTACTGATGAAACCAAAATTACGCTGAAAGAAGCCATAGATGAAGCAACCTCAGCAGAAGCCACCAAAACCTCAGCAGCAGCCATGAGAAAGATGAACAAGACTACGGGCCATTCTGATGGTGAAAAAACCACCACAACTCATTTTGATGAACTTGAATCTGAGTCAGAATACAGTGGAGAAGAAGAAGGAATTAACAGACTCAGAATGGAGCGAAACTGAATGACCTGGGAAGAAAGAGGCGAGATTTCCATTGCATAGGTTGTGGGGGAAACCACCCCCACACTGAATGCAAATTCCTGGATGCCATTTGCCTCCATTGTGAAAAAAGAGGGCACATTGCAAGAGTCTGCAAATCATCCAGAACTCCACCAAACAGAAGGAAGTTTGTTGCAAACAACAAAGACAGAGAAGTCAAACCAAACAACACCAGCGAGAGAATGGGGCACAGCACAGAAGCAAATGGAAAAAATGAAACTCATCAAACAGTAACTATTGGTCATTCCTCTTCATTAAATAATAGGAGTGCATGTCAAGGTATTTATTGAGGGAAGACCTTGCCAAATGGAAGTGGACTCAGGCTCATATCTATCTATGGTGTCATGGGACACTATTCAAAGACTGATACCAGACATTCAGAAGACTCACTTCAAAAACAAGCACTAACTCTTAAAGACTACTAAGGGAACAAGATTCCAGTAGCTGGAACAAGAGAATTCAACGTGAAATTCAAAGGCCACATCAAACGCCTACCACTGACCATCAGAGATAAAGATCACCAAGTTTGCTGGGACTGTGGTTCAACCCACTGGGCATCAAGTAACTGGCATCAATCATGAGCAACACTGATTGGGAAGAATCATTGAAGTCTGAGTTTCCAGAGGTCTTCAGCGATGATTAGGCAAGTACTTGGGGACCCCTATCACTTTTAATCTAGATCCCAAGGTACAACCAATCCATTTAAACCCAGGAGGGTGCCATTTGCCTTGAAGGAAAAAATTGACGAACAATTAGATAAACTGATAGCCCAAGGTACTAGAGCCCACAGACCACTCCAGGTGGGAGACACCATAGTCACGCCAGTCAAGGCTGACGGTTCTGTGAGAATCTGTGGGGATTACAAGGGGACATTGAACCATGCGCTACAACAGAGCATATCCAGTTCCAGTGGTTCATCATTTATTACACTCTCAGGGGCACAGTCTTCGCCAAACTGGACCTGGCCAAGCATACCAGCAGTTAACAGTAGATGATTTAACTGCAGAAGCTCAAACCATTGTAACCCATCGGGTGCATTCAAATGCAAGAGGTTACAATTGAGAGTGTGGTGCCAGGCATATTTCAAAGCCTTATGGAAAGGATGCTACAAGGGTTACCTGGGTGGTGCCTTATTTTGATGACTTTAATCTCTGCTGAAAATGACACTCAATTACATGAGAAACTCAGAGAAGTCCTGACCAGGTTCAAAAAGCAGGGTTAAAAGTAAAAAGAAAAGTGTACACTGACAAAGTAGAATTCTTGGGATATATGATTGATAAACAGGGCATCCACCCCACAGAAGCCAAAGTCCAGGCAATCAAAGAAGCCCCCAGACCAAAATGCAAAACTGACTTGCAAGCATTCCTGGGACTTGTTAATTTCTACCATATGTTTCTACCTCAGAAAGCAACCACTGCAGAACCCTTACATAGATTACTGGATAAAAATCTGCATGGGTTTGGGGCAGAAAAGAAGAAACTGCATTTAACAATATCAAGAGACTAATCACTTCTGATTGTATTGATACAGTTTTCTGAGAATTTACCTGTAGTATTAACTTGTGATGCATCCCCTTTTGTGTGTGGGGGTGTTGAGCCACATGCTTCCCAGTGGAAGGGAAGCTCCCATTGCATTTTACTCTCGCACCTTGACTAAAGCAGAGAGGAACTACAGTCAACTGGACAAAGAAGCTTTGGCAATCTGAGCAGCAGTCAAGAAGTTCCACTGAATACGCTATGGGAGAAGATTCACCATTGTCACAGATCACAAACCACTGTTGGGCATTATGGCAGGAGATAGACCAACGCCAACCATCCTGTCACCCAGAATGCTGAGATGGACTGAATTTTGCTGCTTATTCATATAAACTCATCCATAGACGGGAAAAGACATTGGGCACGCAGATGCTTTGAGTCTGCCCACTTCCTTGCACACTGAGGACCCTGCTCCTGAAACTTACACCTTTTTTCTAGAAACTGTTGCCAAGCTTCCAGTCCATGCTGCTACAATTGCTAGAGAAACTGCCAAAGACACTTTATTGGCTCCTATTGTAGGTTGGTTAAAAGGTTGGCCACTGCAAGATCTACCTGTTTCCCAACCTTTAAATCCAGACAAACTGAATTATCTGTTTTAAGGGGATATTTTGTGGGGTAACAGAGTGGTTATTCCTGCAAAACTGCAGAAAGAGGTTTTGGAAATGTTACATGAGGGTCATCCGGTATTGTCAGAATGAAGGGATTGGCCAGGAGTTATGTATGGTGGCCAGGTATAGACAAAATGGTTGAAAACTGGGTTGCATCCTGTCCAAACTGTCAGAAAGTCAGGCCTGCCCACCTCACCCCCAAACAGGAATGGGAATGTCCTAGGGTCCATGGTCCAGGATTCATATTGATTTTGCTGGCCCTACCAGAGGCACACTTTCCTTATTGTGGTAGATGCATACTCCAGATGGTTGGAGGTTATCCCATGGCCTCCACCACAGCAGACGCTGTTATCAAACAGCTTAAGAAACTTTTTGTAACTCATGGGTTACCTGATGTGATTGTTTCTGACAATGGTCCTCAATTTACCAACCTTTTGAATCATATTTAGCACAACAGGGTATCAGACATGCCCTTACAGCCCCTGGGCATCCTTTGACTAACGGCCGGGCTGAACGATGGTACGCTTTTACTAAAGAGAAACTCCAACAATTGGGTCCAGGGGACATCACTGAGAAAGTTGAAAACTACTCAGTATCCAACACATCACTCCTAACCCATCCACTAATTTAACTCCAGCCGAGCTTTTGATGGGTAGAAAACTCAGGTCTACCCTGGACCGCCTTCACCCCACTTACGCCCAACGCACCATTAGATTCCACTAGCAAAACTCACACTTCCATGGGTGATTTTGTTTATGCTAAAAACCTTGTGGGTGAACCATTATGGATTCCTGCAGAGATAACCCAGGTTACAGGCCCCAGGTCTTACAGGGTTCAAACTGAGGATGGTGTCTTGTGGAGTAGGCACATAGACCAGTTATGGTCCAGACTGCCTCTGGAGCATCGCCTCTCCTCTCTGGTTCCATCCCCACAGCCTTTTCTAGGGGAAGGGGGATAATGAGGTAATGAGCAAGTAAGAATCAACCCCATGTGTAACGAGCTAACACGACAGGAACCATCCCAAAACCTGTCACAGTGCCAACAACCATTTTCACAAATGAAGGATTGCACATCATTACCAGACTTAGGGGATAACACAGGGTTGGATTGGAAGGAGAGACCAGGTTGTAGTAACCAAACAGGTTCTACCAATACAAGAAATCCTAATAAGGGAATGTTGGCAGATACATTTCTTTCCTCACAATGTGAGATTCCCAAAATGCCTGAACCACGCAGGTCTCAACGCACTCCATAAGAGCCCCACCTATTTACAAGTATATTAGATAGATGGGGTTTGAGTATGGACCAAACCTAGTGGGAGGGGTGTTATGCAGAGTTTGAAATGATTGGTTGTTGTTGTAAAGTGTTTGAAATCATTGGTTGTAAAAGGGAAAACCCTGCACTCTGATTGTCTGGCAGCCGTGGCAGCCGGCTATAAATAGCTGCCACAGCTGAGCCATTCGGGTCCGTTCTGAGCTGAAAGTCACAATAAAAAAGAGCTGAAGCACTCCACGTCTTGTCTCTCCATGCGAACTTAACACTTTTTATAATTACATAGTGACTCTAGCCCCATGCTTTAGCCTTCCTCCCTGCCAGTTCGGATGCTTCCCAAGACGTTTAAACAATTCAGCCCCAAATTTTTTATTAAAATTCTTGGACTCTTTGTTTGGGTTTCTATTCTTCCATGCATGTTTCTGCATACCTTTCCTGGTATTTGTATTTCTCCAACCAATTTCTCATAATATTATGTGTTTATGTGCATATTTATTCCAATAAACACATTTTTGTGCTCATTATTACCTAATATATGCATTTTATGTCTTTTTATTTCCTTGTGAATTTGCATTGCATTCAGAATAGTGTTAGTTATATCCAGTAAGCTTGAAGGGTGTGAATATTGTAAATCTGTATAAAAATCAGATTGAAAAAAAATATGTCCCAATTAATTGCACCATGAATATGGATATTATTCTTTAGCCATAGCAGATTTGGGGAATCAAAATTTAGATTTTTTAAAAAAAAACTTTGAACCTTAGCATTACTATTCCTTCATATTCGTTTTTCTGACCTGTTCAATCATTTCTGTCTTTTTGACAGATGTGCCATATAGAAATTGGGAGCACTGGTGGTGAGCTCATATCTGAAGAGATTGCTCTCATTACTCTCTGAATGAGCTTTCAGTTTGAGTAACATGTACTGAGCTGACACAGGGCTGATAGGGTTATGGAAGGAAGATTGTATGAACTTAATATTTCTTCCTTTGGCAGAGCAACCCTGAGTGCAAGATTTCCCTACAAGCTGCAAACCATCAGAACAAAAATGAAAATAGCCAGATCTCTGCATTTCCTTGCTATGTCACTTCTGCACAATAAAAATGAGATTTCCCTGCTCTAGATGTAGAGAAAGAGAGGACCATTTGGCTCCCGAACCCTTTGCCAGACATTTTCCATTCTATTGCTTCAGATTTTGTGTTTCTCTGAATTTCAGTCATCAATTTTTTTAAAAAAAAATCTATTAATCTTCTTTAAATCTGTACTTTATGATAAAATAGACTTAGACATGTGTTTATCAGATAATGCAGCTATAAATATTTTATGAGGAAAATATAGACACATATATTTAAATATGAGTTAATGTATGCAGTTTGGTGGAAAGCTTTATAAATATTTTTGGCAGAATGGGTACATGAAAGTTTACACATGAAATAGTGATGAAATATACTGTATTGATTTTTTTTCATGCCTAGTGGTAATTCATCAGATCAATGTCTGATGCAAACTACAGTGCAAATACCATAGTTTTATAGATATGACCATAGCAAAGGTCCTGGGTCTTATCCAGTTTGTGTTGGAGAAAGAATATTTTATTGATAGCTAGAGTGAGGTGTAAATCTGGTAGTCTTCAGAACCAGGTATTTTGCCAATTCCAGTATTTCAATGAAAGACACATCCTAAAGGTGAACAAAAATTGTTTGGTTTCACAGCTGTCCCTTCATCCTTTCCCCCCTCTCACCCCCCCCCCCCAAAGGTCTGGAAATGTAATTTGTGGTGTAACAGATTTAAAAATAATTCAATTGAAATATACGGTGTAAAGTTTTTAAATTGATAACTGACACACATGTGCCAAAAGCATAAACCAACCAAAAGCACAAACCAACATGAACTTTTCTGACTGGATTAAAAAAAAAAAGCCAGGAGGTCATGTGAATTTTCCAAAGCTATCCAGAAAGAGTGGATGGAAACTGCAAAGCAAAACTAGACAACATGCAATTTTTTTAAAAAACAAATTTTATTCAATTTTTAACAATTTTTTAAAACAGCTCTTTTCAGTAGACAGCATGTTCCCGGGTCGTCACTTTTACATGCAAATATGACAGTAGGTCTATATCCATTTTAAGCATTTAACTTCACTTCTATTCCATTTTAACAGACAAAGGGTCAAAGAAGTTAATCCTAATCTCAAATCTTAATCTCAATCTATATAAACCCCTAGTTCATTTCAAGTTAATTGCAAACATATATATATATTTTAAAACATCATTTATAAATCTTACAAATAACAATATATTTGCCCATCATATTAAAGATAAAGTTCATCCATATCTATCCTTTAATTATCTTCACATTGTTAATACTCTTTTATCATTTACAGAATTCTTTTGTCCGTCAGATTTGCCCTTTCATCACATATTCTCTCCATAATTCTAAATCGTACAGATTTTGACACTAAAGAGAATGAGAAAAAACCTAGACTTGCCCCCTTTTACTACTTTGAAAGTGACACCTCAGTGGTTAATATAGTAGCATAATCATAATCATTCCCTTTAAAACGAAAGATAGAGAAAAGAAAAGAAAAAGAGAAAAGAAAAGCTACCTTACAATATATCTCTAATCGATCGAGTTCTGCAACACATATCCCCTAAGGTTTATTTATGGTTCCAAGATAATAATAAAATAACTAATCTTGGTTATTGACAAATCTCATTTTAGACATTTTCTAAAATCATTTCAATTAATTCAATTTATCCAATCATCATTTACCTTTCTTTTGTAAATAAGAAATAAAATGTGACCTTTACCAGTAAAGATTGTCAGTAACCCCTATTGTTTTACACTTTTATAATTACAATATATTCTTATTACCATTTCTTCATGCAGAACCCCCTTTTAATACATTAGCCATTATCTCTATGCAAACAAGTTTTCTTCATTATGTAATTCCCATGTCTCTGATCTGTTCTTGTTTCTTCTCCCTTTTTATCCCATTATTCTCTATCCTTTAAATCCTCTTTCTTTTATTTTTTGATCCTATCCTTGACTTTTAACCCCTTTATACCTTTGACATTTTGCGGATCTATCCCTTTTTCTTGATTAATCTTAGGCTGAGTGATCTTGACGAGCAGCTTCTTTCCTTATCCTGATCTCTCTATGAGCCTCTCCTCTTTTACGTTCCCCTTTTCTGAACCTGAATGATAAGCAATTTCTTTAGCCTTTTGTTCCATTAATTCCTTATTGATTGATCTTTAGGAGAAGAGTCTTTTGCCCTCCAAGTTCCTTCTTCTTCTTCTTTGTTCAATATTTCAAAGCCCATGTTTTCTGCAACGAGCCAAGTTAGTTCAGTCACTTCCTGTAACAATTCTTTCATGCTTTTAAACTCCATTTTTAATTCTTTGGATGGCCACCAGAATTTTTATTTTCCTTATTTCTCCTTCTTTAAATTTTCTATAATCCTAAGCCAGGTCCAGAGTCTATATCAATATCACCAATTAGTCCGCTAGTCCGTCTTTGTGTATTCAAGCTTTCACTTTCTATGAGTCTTGTTTTTTTTTATTTCAGCGTCTCTTTAAAATGTAACAACTCCAATCCACAAAGGAACAAGATAGTTTCTTTCTTCTTTAGCTTCCAATTTTTCTCCACAAAGTGGCACTTTCAACATGCAAATTATATAACTATTGCAAGTAGTGATTTAAAAATAATAATTTTAAGCTATCAGAATTATGTTCGTGATTTGAGAAACCTAATGTTTTCCCCAAATTCCTTTGATATTTTTTTAATTTGTTCATCTTGGACCATGGTTCAGTACTGACCTCCATAACCAAGCATTGCCTGCCAAGGAGTAGGAGCTTTCAACAACAAAAACGCTGGGGGAGGAAGGATTACATATCCTCTTCTGTACCAGTTAATCATAATGCAGAGTAGCCCTTTGTGTGCTTCCAGGGAAGTCAGGAAAATTACAGATTGGAGCAGGGCAATACAACTTGTGCGTTATCTAATTTAGAACGCAGTGGAACCACAGATGATGTTTTCGTGCATCTCTGTTCCAGATGAATATCAGAGGTGGCAATTCATAAAGGTTAAAATCCAGTTCTTTCCAGTGGAATTAGTAGAAAAGCATTGCTTATGGAAATGGTCTGTGAAGAGCCCAGAAAGGCAAACTTGACCTCAATTCTTCAGCAAGAGACCAACATTTTCCATCTGTTGAATGTCGTGGCTTTTATTTTGTAGCAGCTGCAGATAAATTAAAAATAAACTTAATACATTTTATTTAATGAAATAAGAAAATAAATTAGAATCGATAAATCATTTTCTGCAGCACAGATTTATCATGCAGTTAATTTTGTTCTGCCTCCAAATGTTTTAATTTTAAATGGTCTGCAAACTCTTTTTATAATTGGATCACAAATGCTGCCCAAAGGAAAGGGGAAATGTTTATTTTTGTGGAGCAGAAAACTAAAATTATGCTGAAATGACCACTACAAGCTCTGCTGACAGTCCAATGGCCATTGCTGTTTTCAGAATTGTCACATAGCCCTGCCAGTGACTAGAGACAAGAACTTAGAAGTGGTGCAAGGAACTTGGCCCTGGTGAAAGAAAAAAAAATGTATCTGAGACTTGAGGGTAGTAAATTTGAAAGTTGTCTCTTAGTACAAATACTTCGTGCCAAATGGAAAATTATCTTCTGAATGCAAATTCTTTATAGGAGTCATATAATCACAGAAGTTAATTCTTTTGGATTTGTGGACTTATGCATGTATGATTATGTTGCATCAATTATTTTGCAGATGTCTATTTTGTACATGCAGATTTACTTTGTGTGCTTTTCTTTTTAAATGTGCTTTTTAAAATGAAGATGAGAGCCAGTTTGATGTAATGGGTAAGACACCAGGTTAGAAACTGGGAGATTGTGCGTTCTAGCCTGCCTTAGATATGAAGCCAGCCATGTGACTTTCGGCCAGTCCTTCTCAGCCCTAGGGTAGAAGAAGAAGCAGAAGAAGAAATATAGAACATAGAATAATAGAATTGGAAAAGACCTTGGAGGTCTTCTGCTCCAACGCCCTGCTTGAGTGGGAGACCCTATACTATTTCAGACAAACAGCTGTTCGTCTCTTTTTGAAAACCTTTAGTGATGGAGCACCCACAACTTCTGAAGGCAACTTGTTCCATTGGTTGGGTGCTTTCATCATTATGAAATTTCTCCTTAGTTCTAGGTTGCTTCTCTCCTTGGTTAGCTTCCAACCATTGTTTCAAGAAAAAGGAGGAGGAGAAGGAAGAAGAAGAAGAAGAAGAAGAAGAAGAAGAAGAAGAAGAAGAAGAAGAAGAAGAAGAAGAAGAAGAGAGGAAGGAAGAAGGAGGAGGAGGAGGAGGAGGAGGAGGAGGAGGAGAGGAGGAGGAGGAGGAGGAGGAGGAGGAGGAGGAGGAGGAGGAGGAGGAGGAGGAGGAGAAGGACATTTGATGCACTGGCTTTCAAATTTATATACTGTTTCTTTATTAAAATAATTGTTTGTAAGCATCCTCTGAAATGCAGTTGACACAACCGAAACATAGAATCGTGAACTTTATTTAATACTTCTTTCTGCATTTTAGACTATATATAATTTTTAATATATAGGCTACTGTTTAATTGTTAGTCACTGTTTAATTGATAAATTACATAAATTTGCTCAAAGTAGAGTTCAGTAGTTCTCAACCTATGATCTGCGGACCCCTGGGGGCAGCACAATGTCATCACGGCGAAGGCTTGAAGAAATGTTATGATTTAAATCTTGAGTTAAGTTTTGGGGGGTCTGTGGCCATGGTCTGTGGCCACAGAAGGTAAGGGGACCATGGTGAAGAAAAGGTTGAGAACCACTGGTCTAACTGATTGTCTATTTTCACTTGTCCATTGATATTTTTTTAAGATTTAAACGGGAATTCTAGTGCTTTAACACAAAATGCCCATGGCGCTGCAATAGGAATTTGTTTTTATCTATTCTCAAAGACCAATACTGAACAGAAAATGTTACATTTTCAATTAAAATATCCATAGTTATTTAAAGTTACTTAAATCAGTCTTAAAATGAAAACAATGATTAACAAGTAGATGCAGTTGTCCTATAAATAAATGCCAGAAACATTTGGACTAAATTGCCTAGTTCAGGAATAGCCCATTTCATGTTGCTGGACTCAAGACACTCAGCTTTACTCCCCACTGAGCATGATAGCTAGGGCTATTGGAAATAGTGGTTCAGTCATCTCTTAAAGGCCTTACAGTGTTCATCCCTTAGTTAGCTTCACTGTCCATACTGGAAACATGTAGATTACTCATGTGCAAATCCCTCGGTTGGAAAAAAAAAAAGAATGAGTTCCAGTTCCAGCAGTTTTTCAACCTGGCATTCTGTACATAATCTGGGATTGCAACTCCCAGCTATTATGACCTTTCACCCTGATGATGAATAAGTCTAGGAATTTCAGTCCCAACTGGGGGGATAATTTGGGAAGGTGGAAGTAGGGAAAAGAATTGGTGATTTGGTCCTCAAAATTACGCATGATTTAGAGAGTCCTGGCCATTGGAAACACCATCTTTGTACAGAAAGCCTGAAGGAATTTTCTAAGGAAGAATCTTTAAAAAGACACAGAAACACCAAAGCTATCATTTGTTTCATGATTGGTTACTTCAAGAAATAAAAAGTCATCAAGAGTTCCAGTGCAGTACTCTTTTTTGTTTAATCTTCATTTAAAAAAAAAAACTAATTATGTCTTATTGCTCTTTTCCCTCCTTCTATTCTGCCAGATCAATTTGCATTCTGTCGTTATATGATTGACATGTTTGCACAAGGGAATTTGTACACAGGTACTTGAAATGAATGCTGTCAATGAAGTGTTTGGTTTTTCTCACAGCTTCTACTATTTTGTGCTCTTCAAACATCTCTCTGTGTGTTTGCGTGTGTGTGTTGTTAAACATGGAAACTGAGACTGCACAGGTTAAATAAAGCATATTAACAAATGGCTTGATCCGTTAAAGCTTCTAATAAATTTTTCTGTAGTTGCATGCATTTAAGTTAATGTCAATATAAAAAGATAAAATCAGTGGAGATTTGATAAAGAAGGAAGATGCTTTTTTTAGCAGATGGCATACTGATTGTTTGCATGATGCTTTTATGCCATATATAAGATAAAATATTTACTTGATTTAAGGGTTCATTTGTATGTTGTTAAGATAGAAAACATCAAAAGACTGATTTAAAAAATCAAAAGCAAGGACAAGTATCTCATGAAAATATTTTGAACCAGTTGGAGTTTTTAGGATAGAAAAACGTGATTACGTGCGGGGATTATACTGGTATATAACACCCCCCCTCCAAAAAAGTCCCAGGACCATAGATAAAATTTCCTTTCTATAGAGTTTGCTAAAGCTTTCCGACCATAACTGATGATAATTAACACCATCATGTCATCGATTTTGAAATGGATAACAAGTGATAAAACTGTATTCGAAGCCCAAAATTAGAAATATAATATTTTTAAAAATCCAAAAGAAACATCCAAATATTTTCCCCCCAAACCCATTCCCCACCATCTGCTTTGCAGCTCTGAAACTTGTGGCACTGTGATAATAAGGACATGATTGTTTCTGGGGGGAAAATGATATGGCGACTTGCTAAAACATCTTAGGAAACTAATTATAGTCAAGAAAAATTATGAATTAATTTAAAGTGTGTGAAACTTGAACGACATTCAAATCCTCTATGTAATAAATGTAGTGATTAGGTAGGCTGCCTTTGGATCATGAATAACAGCTCATTTTTTCCACTGAACTTGATGAGATTCAAGGTTCTTTTAGGGAAAGGGATATAATTACCAATGCCACTTGCCTAATGTTCATTGACAAAATTAAAATACATTGTTCTGCCTCATGTAGGATGTACATCCACTTCCTCTTCTGACATGGCATTTCTTCCATATCTTTTCTTAGCATGCTATTTTCAAAACAAGCAGAAATGAATGTTTTTCTGAGTATTGCCAGTTTAATAAATCAAGAAGGTAAATGTATTGCTTTTGTACCTGGGCATTTTAAAATGAGTTGCTAATGTTAAAAAAATCCTACAGAAATCTCTTTAATGTTTGTTTCTCAATATTTATATACTCAAAGAGAAAATAATTCAAAAGATGCAATGAAGTACATTCCTAAGAATGTAGTTCTTATCCCAACTAAGATAAAGTAAAAGGACTTAAGCAAATTGTTTCTTATTGTTTAGAATGTCAAGTCCAAACTCCAATCCACTTCTGAGATATTCTGACAGTTCCCAGAACCATTAGCCAAATTAGGTAGGGCTGATAAGGGTTGAACAATGCTAGAAGGCAGCAGTTTATTTAACTCCACTATAAATAAAAGGTCTGTTGACATAACCATTCACATGGTTTGGGTGGGAAGGCTATGCATGTTTTATAAACATAGAAATTGAGAAAATTGACCAAGCAATTAATCATGATGTGGTTATAGTTACCTAATTCCCACGGTCAATTAGCTCTATGAATCTGTGGGTTAATTGTCCCTTCTGACTTATTTTATTGAGGCAAAGACCTAGAATGGTCCATGAAAATGTAACTTTACAGAATCATAAAGTTGGAAGGTCTGCTGCGGTCATATGGTTCGATGTCTTGCTTCTCTATATTCTTTGTGGCTATTTTTGGTCTTTATCCTCCCTCAATTCTAATGGGTTTGAAAAAAGGGACAAAAATGGGAAGGAATTGTTCCTTCTAAACTTGTCAATAGCAACTCTACCATCAATCATTGCGCCACCACAATGGAAGAAGGGGGGGAAAACCAGGAAGTGGGCAGTAGGTAATAGCCTCCTGGCCTTTTTGTAGTAGCTGCATGCTACTGCATAATCCTGAATAGTGTGCTGTTGTGTTGCTGCTGCACAAAGTTGAGGTAATTGGTTCTATATTGCTTACATTTCAAAAGCAAGTGAATGTGTTTTGGTAGAGTTCATTTACTAGATTCCAAAATGTAAATGATAACAATAGATCACAGTGAATGAAAATGTTTTTCATGGATTTTATAAAATCTCACATGCTGCCATGTACATAATTTAGGTTACTCTTTAGAATTCTTGTTAGCTCTAACTGTAGAATATATATTCCTGTTTTTCCATTCAGCAAATATAATTTTACTTTATGATGGCCAGTTATGTGTGGAAAATTCTTTCCTCTGTACTTCTATATGCAAAGGGTTTTGTAATATGCATAATGATGTGCAGAACTGAGGAAAATGATACTTCATCTTTTACAATGATACTTCAAGTTCTAGAAATAAATCTGGAGAATCTTTAAACTTGAAGATGTTTGTAAATAATAACTTCACTAATTCTTGACCATCACTTTCATCTTCAAGATATTTATGTTTATTTTAGATGGAGGAAATTTTTTAATTTCCTAGTGATACAAAATTCATTTTAACTTGTCTGTTGATCTTCTGATCAGTAAGAACAAGTCTCCATCCTGTTGCCAGTGGGTCAGGGCACAAAACTGTTGAATTTGCAGAAAAATAACCAGAGACTGTCCAACAGAGGAAAAGAAAATATGGGTATCATGTTTCTCATTCAAGAAGCCACTTGGTTCCTCATGTTTCTCATATGCCCATGACTCTTGCTTGAATCTGTCTATTTAGCAAGCATAAAATAAAAATTGGACACTATTACTGCTTTTTTCTGAATAACAATAATATTTTCCATTTGAAGTGTTATTCCATACATATACCCAATCAAGAACTAATAAATAGGTTTCTCAAAGTAAGACAATTCTATCCAAAAACACTGAGCTGAATCAGATGTTCATTCTGTAGCCCTTGTCAGCTTGGAAAAGGTGTAAGCCCAGGAAAAATTTCAATTACCCCCTAGTGTCTGTTGGTAACCACCCATTAAATTACTTTAAATGTTTTCCATACTTAGCCCTTCTCCTGCAATCTATAGAATATACCAAAAAATGAATACTTATCTTCCATGTTATGTATGTAGGTTTGAAGTCATTGGTTTAGTTTGAACTGTTCTTGTAAAATGTTGGAAATCATTGGTTTAAAAAGTGCGGGAAAACCCTGCACTCTGATTGGCTGGCAACTGTGGCTGCTGGCTATAAGTAGCAGCCGCAGCCCAGCCAAATTGGATCCGTTCTGAGCTGTAGTCACTAATAAACTAAGAGCTTGAAGCACTCCGCGTCTGTCTCTACATGCAAACTTAACACTGGCGACGAAGGTGGGATTCCCCTGAAGAAGACGGCAACGCGGAACAGAAGGAGAACGAGATGGCTGCACTGAACACCCCCCCAGCCCTGTTCGATCCGACGGCAGAAGACTGGGAATCATATGCAGATGGTTTCCAAATGTATCTGGAGGGAAACGATCTTGCCGACATTTCTGAGAAGCGGAAGAGGGCGGTCTTTCTCATGCACTGCGCTCCGGCAGTTTTCAAGATGGCGAAGGCATTGGCGGGAGCTGCAGACATGAAGGTAATGGACTGGCCTGACCTAGAAAAACTGTTAAGAGCCCATTACGCGCCACAAGTATCGTGCCTCATTAAGAAACACGAGTTTTACTGTCGTGATCAAGGGGAAAGCAAAAACGTAAACGACTTCATGGCAAGTTTAAGAGACATTGGGGGTGCATGCGAATTTAACAATTTAGAAGAGGCCATGCGCGATTGATTTGTTCTGGGCCTTAAAGACAAGGTGCTACAGAGCAAGTTATTACTGAAACTTAAGATCACACTGAAGGAAGCAATAGAAGAGGCCTCTTCAGCAGAAGCTATCAAGTCCTCAGCAGCAGCCATGAAGAAAATCAACAAGGTCACAAGCCATCCTGATGTGGAAAAGTCCACAACAACTCATTGTGAGCAAATAGATTCTGAGTCAGACTGTAGTGAGGTGGAGGAAGGAATTTACAGACTCAGAATGGAGCGGAAAAAGAAAGACCTGGGAAGAAAGAGGCAAGATTTCTACTGCAGAGGTTGTGGGGAAGCCACCCCGCACTGAATGCAATTTTAGACACCATTTGCTTCCGTTGTGATAAAAGAGGACACCTAGCAAGAGTCTGCAAATCATCCAGAACTCCACCCAACAGAAGAAAGTTTGCTACAAGCAAAGACAAAGAATTCAGGCCCAACAATCTCAGTGAGAAAATGGGGTACAGCACAGAAGCAAATGGGAAGAATGAAACTCATCAAACAGTAACTATTGGTCATTCATCACCTTTAAGAAGCAGAAAAGTACATGTCAAGGTACTTATTGAAGGAAGGCCTTGCCAAATGGAAGTGGACTCAGGCTCATACCTATCTATGGTATCATGGGACACTATTCACAGACTTCTTCCCAACATCCAGAAGAAGCACTTCAAGAAGCAAGCATTGACTCTTAAAGACTACCAAGGGAACAAGATTCCAGTAGTTGGAACAAGACAATTCAACGTGAAATTCAAGCGCCACACCAAACGCCTACCACTGACCATCGTGGACAAGGACCACCCAAGTCTGCTGGGCCTTGAGTGGTTCAACCCATTGGGCATCGAGGTGACTGGCATCAATCTTGTGAGCAACACTGAGTGGGGAGCGGCCTTGAAGTCTGAGTTTCCAGAGGTCTTCAGCGATGGATTAGGCAAGTACTTGGGAACCCCCATCACATTTAACCTAGATCCCAAGGTACAACCAATCTGTTTAAAACCCAGAAGGGTCCCATTTGCCTTAAAGGAAAAAATTGATGCACAATTAGATAAACTAATAGCCCAAGGGGTTTTAGAGCCCACTGATCACTCCAGGTGGGAGACACCCATAGTCACACCAGTCAAGGCTGATGGGTCTGTGAGAATCTCGGAGACTACAAGGGGACATTGAACCATGCGCTACAACAGCGCATATCCAGTTCCAGTAGTGCATCATTTATTACACTCTCTTGGAGGGGCACAGTTTTGCCAAGTTGGACCTGGCACAGGCATATCAACAATTAACAGTTGATGATGCCACTGCTGAAGCCCAAACCATTGTGACCCATAGAGGTGCCTTCAAATGCAAAAGATTGCAATTTGGAGTAAGCGTGGCACCAGGCATCTTCCAAAGCCTTATGGAAAGAATGTTACAAGGGTTGCCAGGGTGGTGCCCTATTTTGATGATGTTTTAATTTCTGCTGAAAATGACACTCAATTACACGAGAGACTCAGGGAAGTCTTAACTAGATTCAAAAAAGCAGGTTAAAAGTCAAAGAAGAAAAATGCACACTTAGAACATAAAGTGGAATTCTTGGGTTCCATGATTGATAAACATGGCATCCACCCCACAGAGGCAAAGGTTCAGGCAATCAAAGAAGCCCCAGGCCAAAATGCAAAACAGATTTGCAAGCATTCTTGGGACTCATTAACTTCTATCATATGTTCTACCTCAGAAGGCAACCATTGCAGAACCCCTACATAGGTTGCTGGACAAAAAATCTGCTTGGGTCTGGGGGACGAAGGAACAAGCTGCATTTAACAATATCAAGAGACTAATCACGTCTGATGCTGTGCTGATACAGTTCTCTGAGAACTTTCCTGTTGTTCTGACTTGTGATGCCTCCCCTTTTGGAGTGGGGGGTGGGGTTTGAGCCACATGCTTCCCAGCTGGAGGGAAGCTCCTATTGCATTTTACTCTCGCACCTTGACTAAAGCAGAGAGGAACTACAGCCAACTGGACAAGGAAGCCTTGGCGATTGTAGCAGCTGTCAAAAAATTCCATGAGTATTTTTATGGGAGAACATTTATTGTTGTCACAGATCACAAACCTCTTTTAGGCATTGTGGCAGGGGACAAACCTATGCCCTGTCTTGTCCTGTCACCAAGAATGCTGAGATGGACTGAATTTCTTGCTGCTTATTCATACAAACTGATCCACAGACCTGGTAAAGACATTGGGCATGCAGATGCTTTGAGTCACTGCCCACTTCCTTCACACATTGAGGACCTTGTTCCTGAGACTCACACCTTTTTTCTAGAAACTGTTGCCAAACTTCCAGTACATGCTGCTCAAATTGCCAGAGAGACTGCCAAAGACACTTTATTAGCTCTTGTCATAGGCTGGATTAAGAAAGGTTGGCTACTTCAAGATCTACCTCAACTCGCCCAACCTTTTAAATCCAGGCAAACTGAATTATCTGTATTAAGAGGATGTATTTTGTGGGGTAACAGGGTGGTTATTCCTGAAAAACTACAAAAAGAGGTTTTGGAAATATTACATGAGGGTCATCCGGGAATTGTCAGAATGAAGGGATTGGCCAGGAGTTATGTATGGTGGCCAGGTATTGACAAAATGGTTGAAAACTGGGTTGCATCTTGTCCCAACTGTCAGGTAGTCAGGCCTGCACCACCTCTCACCCCCCCACAGGAAAGGGAATGTCCTAGGGGCCCATGGTCCAGGATTCACATTGATTTTGCTGGCCCTACCAGAGGGCACACTTTCCTTATTATAGTTGATGCATATTCCAAATGGCTAGAGGTTATCCCTATGGCATCCACCACAACTGAAGCTGTCATCAAACAGCTTAAGAAGCTTTTTGTAACTCACGGGTTACCTGATGTGCTTGTTTCTGACAATGGCCTTCAATTTACATCCAACCTTTTTGAATCCTATCTAGCACAACAGGGTATCAGGCATGCCCTGACACCCCCTGGGCATCCTTCAGCTAATGGCCAGGCTGAACGTATGGTACGATTTACCAAGGAAAAACTTCAGCAATTGGGTCCAGGGGATATCACTGAGAGAGTTGAAAAACTACTCAGTGTCCAGCATATCACTCCCAACCCCTCAACTAATTTAACCCCAGCTGAATTGTTAATGGGTAGGAAACTCAGGTCTCCCCTTGACCGCCTCCATCCCACTTACGCACCCAACGCACCACTAGATTCCACTAGTAAAATTCGCACTTTCACTGTGGGTGATTCTGTTTATGCTAAGAACCTCATGGATGAACCATTATGGATTCCTGATGAGATAAGCCAAATCACAGGCCCCAGGTCTTACAGGGTACAAACGGAGGATGGTGTCCTCTGGAGCAGGCACATTGATCAGTTAAGATCCAGATTGCCTCAGGAACATCGCTTTTGTTCCTCTCTGGTTCCCATACCTACTGCCTCTTCTAGGGGAAGGGAGGATTATGAGAGTAATCAGCAAGTAAGAATCAACCCCATGTGTAATGAGCTAACACAACAGGAACCATCCCAAAACCTGTCACAATACCAACAACCATTTTCACAAATGGAAGATTGCACATCACTACCTGATTTAGGTGCTGACATTGGGTTGGAGCTGGATTGGGAGGAGAGACCAGGTTGTAGTAACCAAACAGGTTCTACCATTACTACAAGTCCAAGTAAGGAAATGTCAGCAGAACATTTCCTCTCTCACAAGGTGAGAACCTTAAAACATCTGAACCACATAGGTCTCAACGTACGTAAGAGCCCCACCTATTTAAAAGAATACATTAGATAGGTTGGGGTTTGAGTATGGACTGAACCTAGTGGGGAGGGGTGTTATGTATGCAGGTTTGAAGTCATTGGTTTAGTTTGAACTGTTCTTGTAAAATGTTGGAAATGATTGGTTTAAAAGTGGGAAAACCCTGCACTCTGATTGGCTGGCAACTGCGGCTGCTGGCTATAAGTAGCAGCCGCAGCCCAGCCAAATTGGGTCCGTTCTGAGCTGTAGTCACTAATAAACTAAGAGCTTGAAGCACTCCGCGTCTGTCTCTTCATGCAAACTTAACATTCCGGGATTGCAACTTTCCAACTTTCCTTCACATAGATCTGCTTTGACACATTGATCTAGACTGCAATCTTATTTATACCCACTGAAGAATAAGTTTCACTGAGTTTAATAGGGCTTATTCCAAAGAAAATTAAACAAATATTTAAGCCATTACAGGTAGTCCTCGACTTGTGACCATAGTTGAGCCCAAAATTTATGTTGTTAAATTAGACATTTGTTAAGTGAGTTTTGCCTCATTTTACTACCACAGTTGACACAATTGTTAAGTGAATCGCTGCAGCTGATAAGTTAGTAACATGGTTGTTAAGTGAATCTGACTTCCCCATTGATTTTGCTGATCATGACCTTGGGAGACAGCAACAGTCATAAGTATGAACCAGTTGCCAAGCATGTGAACTTTGATCACATGATCAAGGGGATGCTACAAAGGTTGTAAGTGTGGAAAACGGTCATACGTCACTTTTTTCAGTGCTGTTGTAACTTTGAACAGTCACTAAATGAACTATTGTAAATCGAGGACTACCTGTACACATGATGCAGCACTTGGGGATGCAGTGCCAAATGGCAGCAGAAAAAGCTCATTTCCTAGGTCCCACCGGAACCTCTTAGCAAACAGGACCTCCACGATGCCTCGCCTGGCAAATCAGATGGAACAGGTAGCTGTCATCAGAGGGAGGACATCCTCAGATAACCTGGCTCCATGCCATGTAGGACTTTCAAGGACAAAACCAGCACCTTGAATGGTTATCTGGAAACAAACGGGTAACCAGTGCAGCTCTCGAACAGAGGTCCTTTCAGTGCAGCTCTCGAACATGTGTCCTTTCAGGGACACATATCACTGCCCATGTTACTGCATTTTGCACCCGGGCAACCCCATGTAGAATGCATTACAGTAATTCATGTGGGAGGTGACCAGCATATGAGTGACTGTGAGCAAAGCCCCATGATCCAGGAATGGGCACACCTACCACACAAGACAAAGATACACAAAGGGAGGAGAAATTCAAAACGAATGGAGAAATTATGAGAATACACATAAATGTCTCTGATTTGGCAGTCAGCTGTAGAAAACAGCTGAAATGAATTTATAGATAGGAACCAATGAGACTAAGCATAACTAAAATGGAAATACTCTCCTTCTGCTACTCAACTACATGCCTTCCTTTAATTATGCACCATGCTTTAATTATGCGTCTGTGGGGGATTTTAAAAAATTCTAAGTATGGAGGGAGCAATATTCATTAAGATCACAGTACATGGGGAGGGGAAGTTTAATTCTATCAAAATTGCCCTCATGCTGTAATTAGCAATAGGGAAACTAGTTCTCACTAGTGTCATTGAGAGCCTTTTCTAGTTTTAATTTCAGTGCTTGGAATAGTTTTTATCAGGATAATGACTGGAGAAGAAGGATTACATTTGTCCTCCCCCTATCCAGATTAATTTTTTTAATTTCCTGAATTGCTTTAAAGACACTGAATTAACTCAATCACTGTTGCTCAGCCTATTCTACCTAGGAGATTGCTATGAAGATAAAATATGGGTGATATTATCCTGGCACCATGGAGGAAAGATAGGATATGTATTACTAATTGCACATCAATAAAGAGGGATAACAAGGAAATGATTTGCTTTGCAATTTAATGCAATGTTATTGAATTCTGCCCTTTGAACCATTATGTGAAATGTGTTTTCACTGTGGTATTCACTTTCCTGAATTGTGTTATGGTTTTCCCAAAGAAAAGTTACGTACAGGAATTTACATAACTTTTATATCTATGCTGTGTCTATTTAGTTTTCAGATGAGCAGGAAACCCACCCTTAACAATATTGATGGCAAAAATTATATATATTAGATACCACAGTTGGCTTTATGAACAATTGTGTATAAAACTGCATATGTGATAATGAATCCAGTGAAAATGCACACAAATCTTCAGAGGTTTTTTTAAAGTTTCAAACTGAAGTCTAATTAGCATTAAGAAAAGGGAAAGGAGAAATAGGAGGAAGAATTGAAAATACATCTGCAGAAAATGGTTTGAAAAGATCGATTTGTGAATTGAAGGAATCCATGAATATGCCAAATCAATTGAACTATGTTTTTGCTATAGTAAAAAAAATCCTTTGAAAATAAAGGTATAATCCTACTCCAGTTAGACACAACAGCTAATATCCATTTAAACATATTTACATAGATAGTTTGGCCTGAATGCAGTATGTATCTGTCAAGCCTATATTTTGCATGCTAAAAAAAACATGGGCACTATGTTGTAAAGAATTATAGAAAACAAGATTAGAAAAAGCTTAGCCTGAGAACTTGAAGAGTCATAGTCACTTAAAATACTAAATAGGTATGTCAAGTTAAGCTCATCTTCATGGACATGTTCATATACATTGTACTGGATGGATTTTTCAGCTTCCAAGCTTCAGGAATTCCTGGTGATCTACAGTAAGTTCATCCTGCTTATCTTCTGAACCAGAAAAACCAGATCAGCAAGGTGCCTAACACAATATAAAGTCTTTCTGTGCACTATGATCTTGAGGTTTATGATCTCAAGAATGCTTACCCTTCTAAATCAGGGGTGTCAAACTCATGTCACAGCGGCATCACATGACGTATCAGGACTTTCCCCCTCTTTGCTAAACGGGGGGGGGGCATGGCCAGCATGTGACACATCCGGGAATTTGACAGGCCTGTTCTAAATCAAGTCATTTTGGAACGATACAAAATACCAGTAACATCCATAGAATTTGCTGCAAAGAAATTTCTTGGGAGATTGTGCTTGAAGATTTTCCTTTAAAAAAAATAAGTTAGGTAACATACTAAATATTTTGTTGGTGACATTTTAATCATGTGAACAACAGATAGATTTTTAAATTGTATCGTGTGTGTGTGTTTATATGTGTGTATGTTTATGCAAGCTTCTATTAACATTAACCCTCATCTTGTGTGTGTGTGTGTGTATTTGTATGTTTATGCAAGCTTCTATTAACATTAGCCAACTATCAAAAATAACTGTAGTATACTGATAGTGAGAGTGGAAGGACATCCTATCATCTTTCTCCGGTCAATAGCTAATTTATTAGATTTTGTAACCATGTAAATGATTAATTGCACTGATGCTTATTATTGCTCACTAGACGTATTATAGCCTCCCCACAGGACAAACTGACCTCATGGTATCCTGTAGTGTGCAAGATATCAGCAAGAATATTTTCATTAAGCATTTTGATTACAAACTGTGTGTAGCACTCTGTTGCAATTGGAATTGTATCTAATCCCCTGGTTCCAAAGATAGCTGTAATAATAGGATCTCATTATTCATGAGAAGTCTACTTCTAAGCCAGCAGTGTTCACAACAAACCAAGATGGTGCCAGTGATTTTATTACACAAATATTTCCACTGTATCCTGATAGCTGATAGAAGTATGTAATTCACAGCATTTATGTAATGAGCTCCCTATGCATATATTGTCATTTGTTGCTCCCCTCAACGTTCCCTACAAACTAATAAGAAATATACAATTGAGTGAAAAGCTGGACTTGGAAGTTTTGCCAGACTGCTGGATTATTATTTGAATTTACACAACCCTTGAGATTGTTAGCCATTTTGCTTTTACAATGAAAGTTCTCTCACACAGAGAATTAATTAATATGTTCAAGATTTTTTTTTTACAATGAGATAGTTATTTGCAATGACACCAATGCCCCATTTCCTAATAAAACAGACTAATTAATAAATATTTTCTTTTTCCTGCTGTTTTTCATGGTAGCAAAAGCTGCCTTATTTCTATAATGTTGTGTGTATTTATTGTACACACTAATTCTTAAATCACTCCGGGGAAAGTATCTGCAAGCATGAATTAGTTCTATTATATTATAATAGCAAATAGTGATAACAAGGTCTTTTATTTGACTTCCACCAGGCACATTAACTTTCTGTATCTTTTCCCTGGTTTTCTTCTTAACTCATTTTGAAGATTGGTTTAGGTTAACCTTGGGCATTTCCTTCTTCTTGTCCTTATTGGTTTTCTTGTCTTCATAGTTTGCTAACTCATACATCTTCACATCTAGCTATTCTGCTATCCCCTGTTATGACTCCTTGAGATTTCCATTGCTTTCTTAAACTGCGTGCTGAAGACTAAACTTCTCATCTTTCCTTCAAAAATTTATTCTCATTAAGTTCTGTATCCACTGGCAATATCAACCTACACTTGTGAAAAATGCAGAGTTCTTTTTGAGTATTCTACTCAAAATGTGTTTATAATCCCTTTTCTCCCAAACCTATTTAAGTATCTCCACTCTTGTTAGTTCTGATTTCCTGTAGGATATTTTAGAGAACTGCTTAGACCCTAAATTCTTATTTGTCCCCAAATCAAATATTGGAGGGAGAGAAAAAGTAGGCAAGATAGGTTTCTGGCTGTGGGGTGTCTGTAGCATCATTGCTTAAGTCCAATAGAAAATATTTACAGACCCCTCACATCCCAGACAAAACTGTTTCAACTCCTACCCTCAAAATGATGCTATAGAGCACACCAGAACAACTAGACACAAGGACGGATTTTCCCAAACGCCATCACTCTGCTAAACAAATAATTTCCACAACACTGTCCAACTATTTACAAAGTCTGCACTACTATTACTATTAATCTTATCATCACTCCTTATCACCCATCCCTTCCCACTTGTGACTGTATGACTGTAACTTTGTCGCGTGTATCCTTATGATTTATATTGACTGTTTCCTAGTATGATTTGATTGCTTATTGTACCCTATGACTATTAAGTGTTGTACCTTATGACTCTTGACTCTTAATGAATGTATCTTTTCTTTTATGTACACTGAGAGCATTTGCCCCAAGACATATTCCTTGTGAGTCCAATCACACTTGGTCAATAAAGAATTCTATTCTATTGTAGAATTTGGATACCTGGTCCAAATACTCAAAACTGCCTATGTTACTATTACTCAATTCTATGGAACAGACTGGAACCTCTGAACAGGGGTGGGATTCAATCGGTGTTACTACCGGTTCAGTGACTATGTTTTGCACGTGTGTAAAAAAACCTTAAGCTGTGCCGCCCAGAGAGCTGAAAAGCACAGTGCACAGGTGCACAGCGTTTGAAACGCCTCCTTTTTTCTGCTTTTTCAACCTCAGCTGTGCCACACAAAGCAGCTGAGGTTGAAAAAGCAGGAAATAAAGGACAGGTAAGACCCTGGGCAGGCGGGCGGGCTGGCCAATCAGCAGCAAACACAGAACCAGTTCGGTGTCTGCTGCTCTTCAGACCTACTGGTTCTATAGAGCCGGGCAGAACCGATAGCATCCCACCTCTGCTCTCAACCTCTGAAATCCATCTCATTCTAGAAGAAGAAAGTTTGGTGCTGGCTATCCAGAAGATGGGCTTCAGAATTTTTTTTACAATCTAGAACAGCCACTCCCAGTTTGGGAATCTCTTTGTGTTGCTCTTCTCCTGAATTGAAACCAGACAGTTTTGAAGTCCTCTTATATGGGAGAGGAGACTTCAAACTAGTTGTGGGTTGACTCCCCTCCCATGGTTAAGGGCTCTTTGATTTAGTCATCCTTTTATGGATTCTGCGCAGCCCAAGCTGGTGCTGTGCAGGGTGTGATTCTGGTTAGACACAATATGGAGAATGTATATCTCAGCTTTCTCCCACAGTGTCACTGAAGAAGAAGTTTCTGTCAGGCTTCTTTTATACTGCAAGCTCTGTGAGGAAAAAACCAAGGGCATCACTGAAGCAAAGCCACATAGCCACATCATTTAGCTCTTGAAAGGGAGCAGACAAGGCAGGCTTCACTAAGCAGCTTCAAGGGACTGCTTGGTTCAAAGCCTTGTCAAATTGAAGCATGTTGAAATTCCTTTCAGGATGAAACTGTACCAGAATGACCTCATCCACGTTCAGCCAGAAATTGCATTATATATTTCATAACTTATATCTCCCTTAAAACCTGAGATTTTAAATTCCCACTTGAGAATGGACATGTGGGCTGAATAGGTGTTCGAATTTGAAATGTAGAAGAGGAAAACTATATTGCTGCATGTTTGTCAGTGTAAATATATTACAAATTTGTCAAGGTAAAAATTTTTATGCCAATGTGTAATAAAATAACCTAATATGGCAGGCATACATTTTTATGAATGCATTTGACTGTATTATTTCAATACTTCAAAGCTTTGGCTATCGTAATCCTGATTTATATTACTAATCATTTTTGTGAGTTGATGCCTGTTTTCAAGATATATGGAAAGTAACAGTAGAAGAAATAGCTTACACCAAAGTATTTTATTATATATATATTTTATTAGAGTGAAGGTGGAAAGTAGAGGGTTTAAAAGAGAAACTAGCAGGTTCAGAGAGGACATTTATTGCCAACATATCCCACATGTAATGAGAAAGGAAAAACATTTTAGCCAGAGTTATTCAACTAGAGTGGACAAAAGGTTTTCCTAACCAAATTAAACATGAATTCACCCTTGATCCTGGAGAAACAATTCCCTTTAGCTTTGGTTATGACTCCAGTCATGTTGCCTATGCTAAGCCACCTTCTAGAATGGGTCATCTGGGGCTGTGGTCACTTGTGGAAAATGCAGAGGTCTTTTGCCTGTGTATTCTACCCAAAATGTGGAGAGTAGTAATTCTACTTCTTCCTTTTCTTCACAAAATGATAACCTCTTTCACTGAAAAGTACGTCATCTGCTCATGTTACTATGCAGTTGCACTCATGCTGACATATCTACAAAGGCTTGATAATATGCTACACAAAGTAAAGCATCTATTAAAGAGTTTATGTGTCCTCAACTCAGTAGACTTTTATGAATTAGAAAAGTCCTTTTTATTAAAACAGAAGGAAAGGGGCTTTCAGGCCCCTCCTCCTCCAACAATCAAGAGCTATAAATGTGGGATGCTTATATAGACTAATGTTTTTTTAACCCTGAATACAAAGTGATCAGCAAATAATTCAGCATTTTTAACTTCTTTGATTTCACACTCACTCATCTAAAACTTCAAATCAAGGGGTTTTATTTGTTCTGCCCTCTTTTATTTCTAGGAGGTACTTAGTAATATACACTGGCAATTCAGGAGAAACTCCTTTCTGCTGAGGGACTGTTTTTTTTAAAGTGGTCTCCAAGTGTACTTCATTATATATTATGTACTGTTTTGCATATTATTATAATTAATAGCCTTTCATGCCTCTCTTGTGTTCAGGCTCGTATTCCCCCCTATTTTTGGAACAGACCTCGGCAATCACAGCTCTTCTTCCAGCTGCTGAAGGTAAATTCAATTAACTTCTATAAAAAAGCATTCAGTATCTTGACCAAAGTAGATACTATTATTCAAATTGATAACAATATCTTATCCTGGGTCAGGGCTGGGGATGGAGATAAAGGAAAGCTTAACTATATCATACAGAGTCTAAATCCAAAATATTGCTCAGGATCAAAACAATACACAATAAGTTGCTGTGAAAAAATCAAAAGCCAGACTATTCCAAATCCATGCTGAGATTCCAGAAAACAAAGACAAGAAAGAATGAAAATTAGCCTGCAAATATGTGGATATCAGGAAGGTTAATCAGGATTCAAATGCAGGGGGATCTACTCCCTGGGCTTCACAAGCAAGCTATTGCTTCCAATAATAAACTGCTCTCAGACAAAGAATGTACTAGAAGTTATAGTTACATGGTCCTTACTCAGTTGGCTTCAGGTTTGATCTGCCTTAAGCTCTACAGATATTGAGCAATTCTTAAATGTACTTTTATTTTCAAGACCTTATCTTGTATATTTGCACACTAATAGATCTTTATCTTCTGACATTGGACCTGACATACTTGCCATTTTCATGGACTGTGCTGGTAAATATGTGCCAGAGTCTTGGTCAATGTATTCTGGGTTAATGGAGATAGATTATGGTCAGAGTCTTGTACTACAATCTGGGTCATGTGATCCAGAGAGCTTAGTGTGGTCACCTGACTCATCTTTCTTATCTAAGAAGTCTTTCTCAGAAGAAGTCATAACAACCAGATCTAAGCTACAAAACTAAAATTGAATCAGTTTTGCTCACTGGAATCCAGGATTGCTTCTAAATTTGATGAAATGTAAGGATTCAGGTTTTAGTCCACTAATGTAATTTACAAGACCTCCCACTTTTAGAATGGACGGGAAATAAATGTTTATCTTTTCCTGCAGTTTTCTTGTTCTACTGACAAACATAGTGAGTTAAAGGAGAGAGAAAAGTGTTGCCTCCTTGTTCCTTCCATTGTCATGTGTATAGCAGACTACCCTTGTAAAGTTCGGAAAGATAAGCATATCATAATAATTTTGTAAAGTTGGGCAAGAAATTGTAAAGGTCTTTGTATTACAACATCCTTTGACAATGTCTCCACTTTGTTTCTGCAAGAAATAAATAAATAATTAACAATGGAAAATATGCTCCCAGAAAAACTATTGTAATCCTAGCAGGGATAGAATGGTGGTGATCGTTGTTTTTGTGGCTGACTCAGCATTGGTTTCTGGGGACTAGATTAATTTTCCTTGGCAAGTTTTTTCAAAAATGGTTTTTTCAAAGACTGAGTGATAGTGGCTGGCCCAACTGTCATCCAGGTCCAGTTGGCTTCATGTTGAGTAAATCATGTTCTTCCAGTTTCTAGTCTTATGTCTTAATCACTGAAGGAAACATTTCATATGCTCAGTAGTACAACTGTTTAATTCTTGCTCTAAGTATATTTTCATTTCTAGATTTTTTTCTCTGAACATACTTTCTCTTAGATAAAGGCTGGAATGTCTCACTCTTTCAAGAATATCTAGAAGCAGGTACTAGATTAATCAATTAGTTTCTCTTGAAAAAGTTCCAAGCAAAGCTTTTCTTGGTCACCCAAGAAGCCATGAGCATGAGGTATTTAGAGATCTAGCATAGTATGATTGAATAGGGTAAGAGTAGAACCACCATGTAGGAAGCAGAATGAGAAGGCAATAAGATGCAGATCAGTGCTTACCTTAATGAGACTGAAGCACCTTAAAATGATAGTTTTACTTCTATTTCCTGTAAAATATTCTCATATAAATATAGAAGGTAGAGTTGAATTCACAATTTAGTCCCAAAATGCCTCATGTTAGGCAGGACATATTGCTGTCTGCTTTTGATGGATGCATCTCTTCAGCTCACCAAAACAAAACAAAAAACTTAAGAATTAAATGCTGTTGTGCCACCTTATTTGTCATAATGATAAATATTCATTGTATTAATTTTTAATTAGTGTTTTAAACTTTAAATGATTTAGTTCCTAATTTTCAGAATTATGAGTTACATATTGCTTTTGCTGATTCTTAAAGGAATTGTCACCATTATGGGATTGGCTGTGTATATATTTCATACTGGTGGTGCTACAGTATAATCATATAATCATACAATGTAATCATATTCACAAATTGATGCATGCAGTTGCAGAAATTGAGAAGAAGATATAGCCACACACACAGTTGAATCCATAGAAAGCCTATGGAGACCATTTTTCTTCAATAATCCCAATATCAGGAGTTAATCAAATTCATTCAAGGAAAGAAGGAAAGGAAAAAATAATAATAAAAGACATGCTTTTGTTAAGTCCTGGGCATAGTGGTCAGGCAGTGATCTAAATTTCAGAAAGATGCAGGAGAAATCTGGATACGTTTCTTGACATTGTTTCTGAAGTATAAAAACCTAAATTGCTTCCACTTGTCCTGTCTGATCTGGCAAGAAAGGGCATGCTCTGAATACTATCAACTAGGGAATGTTGGCTAGGCATGGGTTAGAGCCCATCTCTTGGTTGTGTGGATGATTATGTTAGATTATGCCTGGCTGCTATGTGATTTTTTTAATGTTTGTTTTATTGTATTCTGTATTTTATATATTTATTGTAAGCATATAAAAGTGAAATAGGAGAGTATATAATCAAATAAATAAATATTAATTCTGTAAACTGAAGATAAATTTAGTGTCATATGTAATTGATGCAACACTTTGCATATGAAAATCTCTGTGCAAAGATTAACTAGATAAAGATTAAAAAGAAGGATAATTGTTTTTCTGCTGTGAGAATAATAAAACAATGTGCGAAACTGACATATAAAATTAGAGGTTAGGTCTAGTCCACTGCATCCACATAAGAATCTAGATATAGAACTACCCCAGTATATCTCTGATATTGGGCTCTTACTCCTAATGTTAACACAGTACTATGTTTTCTCTTTAGACTTATTTACACAATTTTGCACAACTCATTTCTGTGAAGCTATTACAAGTGTCCTGCAAGCAGGTGACAATTTAGAACAGGGATCCAAGAGTCAGTGTGATTTTTAATATAGAGAGAAACAAACAAAAATCAATAGGAAGGCTTCAAATTTTGAAGCAATTCTATACCAAGCTTGAGTCCAGAACAGGAGAAAAAAATGCCTTTGCCCTATTTGATGTCTGATGCTGACAATGGTATCTATAAAAATGAGAGCACAGCACAGACATTCCAAGAAGGCTGCACAATATGACTCAGTATCGAAACCAATGTAGAATGGTTTCAACATAAAAGTAATTTCAGAGTTCTGTAATTTAGGATATATATTATCAGGGAAAAAATAATTCATTAAGAATACTGTTCCCAGACTAATTAATCTTTTTGCATGATTAGCCATGCATTTCTAGTCCCTACGAAATTAACCATGTCCCTAGTATGGGAAACATCACTTTTGGTTCCATTTCTCTGAAATTGCTATTTTTTATTTCTTTTTTTTAATACTGAATTTCCATACGATGCTGGCTCCAAATCAGTCTATTCCAGTATTTTCTTTGCTACTTCCATGTTTTTCCCCCCAGCTTGTGGCAATTTTCTTCCAATCATTCATAAAATGTGATGGCATGTCTATTGTGGCTTGTAAGAATGATTCTACATTTAATTAATTTAGGCTGTCTCTGATTCCTTTTCAGGGTAGCTTGGGATAACTGATGAATTGCCCATTTACTCATCAATTTCTATTTCTCTCAGGGAGCTCTTTATTTATAGTTTTTCTTCTTACTATAATGCTATTTCATTATAAAAAATATGGAAAAGTAATGAAAAACCTAGATGCTTAGCCACTCCTTTAGGATGGAATACAGAAGCATGCTAATCTCTAACACATGACTTGGGCCCAGAGATAGGGCCAGCATATTTAGTTACACTTTTTAGGATTAATAAACCTTCATTACTTGGAAAACTTGGCCTGGAATCTTTATCAAGGTGAAAATGAATCAGATTTCAGTTTAGTTGTGGGATTATGGAAAGTCAAGTAGATTACATGTAGAAGTCTCTGGAATTTACTGTTGAAATCTGTAGAAGGACAATGTCCATCAATAGAAAAAGAAAAGGTATATAAAGCACATCACCCTTGTGGGTTATGGGCAGTATAGAAACATAAAATATAAATAAATAAATTCTTCTGGGGATTTTTTTTTTTGATTTCATTTGAGCCAATGAAGCTTATCCATAAGCCATGTTCCTGATTTGGTCACCAATAGGTTCACAATTAAAATAAAATGCCTGGTATACAAATAAAAGCATAGGCAGTGGGGCTGCAGCTGCTGCCAAGCATTTCCACTTCATCCTTGGCATTTTTATTTCATTTTGCATTTGGAATTCACTGCCAATTAACTTTGGAGGGCCAAACTTCCATATTATACTTTTAAATCTGAAGGCAGTCTGTTATCTGCTACCTACTACCTTTCTTAATGGGTTACCATACTTTAAATGACTTTAAGCATTCTGACCTGTGAAAGAAGATTTTAAGCTCCTTCTCTAGATAGCAAAGTTGAATGCTTACAGAAGACCCACCACAAATTCACATCATTTGAGTGCAAGAATATTAAATGTGCCTCAGCTATCTATTATTCCATTCCAACAGTAAATAAATTACAAGCTGGAAAGGCAATAAATAGCAGAATAGAAGGTTTCAGACCCTTAGTGAAGTTATGCTGTTTCCCAGAATGACCTATCTGCATCATTATACCTTAGCTTTCTTAGTCCCAAAGGGTTTGGCTATATCCAATCCAAATAACAGACAAGGTGTTTAAAAACATTAGATTAATTTATACTGTGGTGATTGCAGTACCTATTTCTGGCTTAGCATTCTTGAGACAAGTTGAACAGATGGGATCCAGAATTAAAAAACAGCTACTCTCAGAATCTCAGATTGATCTTATTTACATTTCCCTGACCTTTGTAAACTGCCTGATTACATCAGGATGGCACAGCTAGGCAATGCTGAAGAGAAGAATAGAACCTAAGCGAAACACTCATTAAAAAAAAGGAATGTTTGAAGAGACCCTGTCAGATGAGATGAGCTCAGAGGCACAGCAGGCTTCAGAGAAGTTCTAATATACCAGGAATATCATTTCTATTCTCAGCTGATTTCAATGAATATTAATACTTTGAATACTTAGAAACTGAGAATAGCCAATATATTAACTGTTTCATAAAATGAAATGAAATAGCCATGCTGGTTAGGAATTCTGGAAGCACCACTCACAATATTCCTAGACACCACAAGGTGAGGAAGGCTGAAAGAGAATAAACCCTTAAATAGCATAAATAGAATTGATCTAGCCAAAATGAAATCTAGCATTAATTTTAAAATTATTTCATGCTGAACTTTCTCTCAATAATGCAGTATTAGTTGGGACTGGTATAGATATGAAATAGAGATATAATTCAAGCTTAATCTGTTTTATATTGCCAATTAACTTTGGAGGGGCAAACTTCCATATTATACTTTTAAATCTGAAGGCAATATTTTAAGGGATATCAAGCTACTGTCACATGTCTTTCACAAAAGCGTGTTTCCATAACCATTCTTATACAGTTTTGATGAGAAGCACCAAATGCACTCAGGCTCCAACTGAAGGAAGCCACCTCCTTATTCTTTTTGCTTCTGTATATTCCTCTTTACCACCAGTCTCTTGGCCCCCGTTTCTTACCTCCTCCTTTTGCTGATGATGGATGGGCAGCAAGCTGTTTCTGAATCAGCACTTATGTCACTTACTTACTCCCTGTATCATCTTGGAACTTAAAAGTGTGAAAATACAGAGCTTGGTAACGTGTATCTTCAGAGAGTCTCAGTTGTGCAGCACTATGCCATCTAACTCAAGTGCTATGCTATATTTAGAAATTCTCAACACAGGCAGATCAACAGGCAGTTGCTGCACTCTAATCTACTTTGAAGGACACTTGGCATAAATCCAGTGCTGCTGCTCCTTGCCTTCTTCCATCTCTTAAAAACACTTGACATCACAGGTGGAAGACATAAGATGATGTAGAAGTCATTGAAGACCATTTTAGAGCAATATGCCTGACCTTTTGAGGCTTACATTAAACCTTCTTATTTTTCTCATCACATCTTACAATCTTTCTCTCTTTCACTGACTTTTCAAAGTTATTTTTTTTTAACTTTAGAAAGAGATCTTTTTGATTTAGGAATTTTCTAGGACCTTGTTCCATTAATATGGGGTTATGGAAAGTAAAACATATTTTGAAGAAAGTAACATTCGAGGAAAACCTTGGTAATAGTTCTTTGTTTCAGATAAGATTGTGCATTCTGAACTGGAAATGGCAAGTCTGGAAATGAGGTCATATGTCATGGCAATAAATAGAGCACAGGCTCTGTTTATTCATTTCTATTGTGAAATATTGTATATACTTTGTGTTTTTCAGGCTATGGATAGGGAAGCTTTTTTGTTGGGCAGATCTACTTTGATCCAGATCCACAATCTGGGATTACATGCAAAGTTGGCTTCTGGGATCTTGCTTCTGCATACTTAGTTGACTTCTGCATATTTAGAATTAAGAAATCTTAATGGGAAATCTCTGACCCCATGTTCAGCCCCAGAATGACCTTTTAAGAAACACAATTACTTAATTTATTTAAGGTATAAATCCATTCCTGGCTACCTGCAAGCTACCTTTGATTCTTCAGCCTAATTTGCAACTTTGTTGTAACTTGGGAAATGCAAAATCTATGCTGAGAGTCATATAATACATAATAGAACTAAGTGAGTGGAATTATATAAAATTATTGTTCAAATCAATTTATTTACTTTTGGAAGAGCATGCACTAACAGCACCACACATTTTCTACTCCATGTTCCCATTGAATGCTGTATATTATTCTCCCTTAGTGTCATTTATGTTTGCCAGTTGCTTTTCAACTTTCATTATTAAGTTCACTTTGTACAATTTCTTAGTTTGCTCATATGGGACTTAAAATGAATTTATGGAATGGAATGAATTTATGACCAGAATGATGCTAATAGGAATATTTATAACACTGATTACCTCATAATCAACAAGGATTCTTATCTGATACTTAATTTAGGAAGAAACAAGTGCCTCCCACTAAACATCAGAGATCTTTTTTTATGCATAAACATTGTCACAATTTTTTTGTGATCATTTTTTCTTCTGACGGTTGTCCTGGTTTCCAGATATATGTATATGTTGCATGATCTTAGTGCACATATTTGTACCTCAAGGGTTTTAAGCATGTACCCGAAAAAAATACATCTTTAGCTCACCTTTGCCCAGGAAATTCAGGGAGTTGCAGTTCCAAAGGCACAGAAGAAGGAAGGCTACTAGTGTCTAATAGTATTGCATACCTGTTGGAGGTGAAAGTAAAAGCCTTAATTCCATTTTTCTGGCATTTTCAGAACAGTTGTTACTGTCTAGATCAGGGCTGTCAAACTCTCGGCCCATGGATCGGATGCGTCAAGTGCTGGCCACACTCACGCCTGGTTTAGCGAAAGGGGAAAAGTCCTGATACGTCACATGATGCTGCCATGACGACATGAGTTTGACACCCCTGGTCTAGACCTTTCTAGTAAATATGTGTGAAACCAAATGCAACAAAGTTTCTGCTCCTTGGAAATTTTTACACTTGGGTAGACCCTTTGTGTACAAAGAATGTATCTGACCTATTGATATATTTGTGCTGGATTGGAATGATAAATTTGAGTTGGTTCATGGCTGTGAAGTGTAAAGAAAAATGGTATGTATTTTTAATATAAAAGAAACTACTCATGGCTGAACAATTTAACAGATATTTCATTGCACTGTGGATTTCACAATATTGGCATACAGGCAGAATCAATTTTGTTTTCATACCTCTTTGTAAATCTCTTCTCTACCATAGCACATGGATGGTGCTTATATTTATGGAACTAATATGCTGAAAGACTATAGGGTTTATAGTTTTTAAGAAAATATCTGCTTTGTAATACTCGCAATCACATTTTTGCTGGTGCTTCTGCAAACATGCTGTTCTTTTTCATCCCTGGTAATTCATTGTTTGCATTCCTTGGTTTAACTTTTTAAAAATTATTCTTTTGTTCATACAGTGGGAAAGCTTAATGTGACAGCTACAAAAAGTAAGTAGTGTATATTGTATTATCTTGTTTGCTTTTGGATAGATAACTATACCAGTTCCATTTGAAATGGTCATGTGATTTGAGGCTAGACTCTTCTAGTATCCAGAAAAAACATATTGTGTATTCAAGTCAGCATGTGTGGGGAAGTTAGGATGTGCCAAAAAAACCCCACAATTAAGCTAACTTAATCCTGTATCCCTTGGAGGGAAATGCACAGGATTCCAGATCATAAGGAGATTTCAAATGTTGGTTCCAAAGGTCCTTCTCTGAAGATAATCAGGTTGCATAAATGGATGCAAGGAGTCAGGACAGAGATTAGTTAGTGCTACTGTCTTCTCCCTTTGTATGTTGAAAAAAATGTGTGAGGCATTTCTCTTTATGTTGGCAATAAATAACAAAACACGTTAATATTAGTGACACTGAAGTTGAGGGCAGAGTTCAAGATGAAACTGATGTTTGAATATTTCTGGACTGCTTTTATTTTCCTTCCCTCATGCCTAAAGCTTTTTAGTCATTTGTTGGAGAAGCAGCTCCTGATCATGACTGATGTTAAGTCCATAAGATATATTTTAGCAAATTAACTGAATATGGATTTATTAGAAAAAACAGCATTCTCTCTTACATCTTTCTCTTCCTTGCTTGCTTGGTATAACCCCATGTTGCGTTAACTGCAATATAGGTCATGCTCTTTTGTTTTTGTTTTTTTAAAAAGTCCTCTCCATTTGAATGATTTGGAGCTAATCTATCCCCAATACATTTTGAAATTATTTAGACCTCTGTTTCTATGTCTGTTTGCCTTTGCCCCCATCTGCATAATTCTGTCTCAGTCACTGTCTCTGGCTTTATCCATCTCCTTCACTGTCTCTATAATTATCCATCTCTGTCTCTGTTTCTGTCTCATTTATATCATCAGTATTTGGATCTATTACCCAGTCTGTGTCTGCAGCCTGAAGGGATGTAACTGAGACACAAACTGATAAAATTGTAGCAAGGCTAATTGTTTGCTCTATCAGGTGTTTAAACAGAGTTCCCTTGAGGGAGACCTTTCAGATGAGGTTCCTTAATGGAGAAGGCCTTAGTAGCAGCAGACCTGAGCTGAATGATCATTGACCTGCATCGCATCACAGTATTCTCACTTCTAGATCCAGAAAGGATCTGTCCCCCTCCTCTTCAGAATACAGCCATGCATATTCAAGACCCCTCCCTCAGACCACCCCTTGCAATCACCCTTAGACCTATTTAGCTAGGGCGCAAAGCTCTGGATGAAGGGCATTAAAGGGCAGCAAATATTTTTCAGTCTCTTTCAGCAGCCATCATTTCCCCCTTCCCTTTTTCCTTCAGGAGCACAAGAAAAGGAAGAGAGCATCCAGGAGTAATCAACATGGAAGCTGCCAGAGACTCTCTAATGGCTCTGTTTCTTGTACCTGCCACAACAGCCACAGTAGCATTAGTGGCTCTTCTGTCACTCACTCTGCCTTCCTTTAGAGCTATCAAGCAGTGTGTAGTTGACAACTGGACATGGCAGCAAAGAGACTGAAGAAAGCTGACTTGGCTTCCATCCAATCACTGTCAAGTATAGCAAGCCAGATAGGCTAGCCTTAATCACCTTACCTGGTTTGTTAAAGGTGTGGGCTAAGGAGAGGGTGACTACCAGCAGCATGGTGGATTCCCCTTTATTAAATGGACAGCATTACTCTTCATCTAATCATCTTTTTAAAAATGTGAATGGGCTGCTATTATATGATGGAATGCAACCTAATCTGAGACTGGACAAATGCATGAATATATACATATGTAAAAGTTGTCCTGTCCAATCATATCTGATTCTAGTATGCAGTCCTCATCTCCATTTTTTGGCCAAGGGAGCCAGCAGACATTTTCTATGGTCATGTGGCCAGCATGGCTGTACACCAAAGGCACACAGAATGTTGTTACCTTCCCACCAAAGTGATACCTGTTAATCTACTCACATTGGATGCTTTCAAACTGCTAGGTAGGCAGGAAGCGGGGCAAGAACGGGAGCTCATCCAATTGCACAGTGCTCAGATTGCAAACCCGGGCTGTCAGCTTTCCAGCTGACAAGCTCAGCATCTTTAACCTCATTTACCTTTGGAAGAGAATCAAAGAGCACATCTAAATGATGAATCTGAAGTTTTGGAGAGGTATTATCTCATCCAGCATAGAACTGTAGATTGCCACGACCATCTATTCCTTGTGTGGATGAAGTTTAAATGCATTTGCCCTCATCCGCTTCATTATGAATATCAGATATCTATATCAGATGGTTGAATCTATTTGGATGAAAAAGAGAGACAAAGAGAAAAAGGATTAGCATCAAAATGTAGAAGTATCAAAGCTTTAAAACCTAGATAGTTCCCTAGTGTAGTTTATTATATACATTAAATAGAATGAGGAATGAGATAGAGGAACCACCTTCCAAGACCACTTTTCCAACAATGTCAAGCCTAACCATTAAAAAAATACTTCTACATTCTATCCCATCCAAATGCCCTGATCATCAGATATAATGGATGAAATCCAATGGTGCTGACATTTTGCCTTTCAACCCTAAAGAACAAAATAAACACATTGTTTGTGCCCAGTTATTATCACAGATGATCAAAGTACTTTCTGTCCCCAATGAAATAAAAATGAAGTCGAAGTGTATCAAAATTATCCTGGGTGGTCCAGAAAACCTGTTGTCCCTCCATTCAAAAGCCAATCAACTGCATTGCTGTATGGCATTGGTCTACTTTTTTTTTAAAAAAAAACCTTCTGAAGTGTTTCCCCCACTTCTGTGTGAAGTCTTTTTCCTCCATTAAAATGAATAGGCTGTTGACTAGGCAACATTTTGTGCTGTTTATTTTATTTTTAGATTCAGAGATATTTTATTTCTCCAAGTGCAGAAGTGGAAAGTAGAAAGGGTTCTGTCATTTTGACTACTAATTCTTGAATAAAAATGCACTCTGAAATAATTTCCTTTTAAATTTATTCTTTAGAAGTGGAAAAAGGAAAAAAGGTGGTTCAAGAAAAGAAAGCTATTCCACAAGTTATAAGGAAAGGTAGGGTATTTATTATTTTAAAATAAAGCAATTAATTTGCTTCATCTTTAAAGGGCTCTGAACTGCATATTGTATTTAAACAAAATGAAACCAATTAATTTACCCTTTGATTTATGTCTTAGAAGAAGAGAGGAAAAAAGTAACTGCTAAGAAGAAAGGTGTTCCTGAAATTAAAAAGAAAGGTAAGTTATTTGCATAAGTATTGCATTACTAGATCGCTGCTGTATTATACAGGTATATGGTTATTTCTGAAGCATTATAAATTTGAATCAAATAATGAAGTAGCCATAGAACCACCACTTTAGTAAGATGGAGACTAGAATATATGTGAATATATGTGATGCTTGTAAAAGGAAGAATAAAGCTTCAGTTGCACAATCACAGATGATCTTTTTTGACCGAATTCCATGGACATTTCTGTAGCATTTGGAAAGAGGCTGAGCCCAAAGGTGGGGTCAAATGCATGATCACTCTGGGACCCTATGCCCCTGAAAGAGTCCAGAGAGGTGTGGTGATCTAGTGGTGAAGATGCTCACTTCCCAGTCAGAAAGTTGAGAGTTAAGTCCTAGGTAGCAGCAGCAGATATTTCTCTCCTAGGGTGCAAAGAAAAAAAAAATCTGCTGTGAATTTCCCATGTAGATGTCAGGAAACTATTCTGTAGGGGACAACTATTTAAACGAAAGAACACATACATTCATCATGAGATGTAAGCTAAATGCCTGCTGACACAGAATTCTAAATTAGAGCTGTTTGTTTTAATGTTGAATGGACAGAATGAGTTGAGCTTCTTTTTCAGTTTATTAGCTACTTCTGATTGTATGATCCAAAGCCATGTTTTTTTTCATATTTTAGAAGTGGGAGAAGAAAGAAAGATAATCCATGAGAAGAAAGATGTTTCTGATATTCAAGCAAAAGGTATGCTTTTGGACTGTGATTTTTTAAAAATTATCATTAACATGATAGTTTAACTATAAGGGATTATATATAAATCTCATTGCACATTACATCCTCAATTAGAAGTGTTGTAATCTGTATAGATTATTGAATCCCACTGATGTCAGTGAGCATCTCCCAGGTATATAACATTCTTTACTTTTGTCATTGACCAGCAAAGTTTACTGTCAAAACTAGAATTAAAACCATCTCACTGTGCTAATATAAGAATAACTAAATGTAGGGAATTATAAATATAAATTTATCATTGGCACATGATATCAATGCGATTAAGTTTATAAATACATAACTTATGGATGCAGTGCTACATAAATCTATGTATTTGGTATATTACAGAGAGAGAGATATATAAATAATGTTAATATTGATATAAACATATATGATATAGATACATATATAATATAGATATATATATCTCCTTCAAGTACCGTATGTTCAAGTTTAGACTGAATTCAATATTCAATCATTCAAAATAATAGCATACATTTTTCATAAGCTTGCTGAAGTATGTGATTTACTTTTCCAGCATAAGAAAAATCTTTTTTAAATTAATTTTTAGGAAAAAAAGAAGAAAAAAGGAAAACTCCTGAGAGGACGACACTCTCTGTGGTTAAAAAAGCAGGTAAGTAATACTATATATTCTGTTACCCCCTTCAGTGAAATCTGATTACTACCTGAGTGTATTTTAAAGATTTTTAACTGGTGGGTATGCAAATGTTGGTTTTAAAAAATGTTATGAATTTAGTATTTTTTAAATAAAAAATGACTCTTACTTTGGATTTTTTATTATTTATTTTTTTATTTATTGGACTTGTATGCCACCCCATCTCCGAAGACTCGGGACGGCTCACAGCTAAAACATACATCAACAATAAATAGCTAAAAAAGAATTAAACGAACACAAGCCCAATAATACCAAATTTAAAATGAATTAAAACCATCCCATCCCCCCCGAGAGGGAGTCACAGCCCGGATTGGTCAAATAACCAGGTCTTCAAATCGTGGTGGAAGGTGCGGAGGTCAGGGGCCAAACGGAGCCCCAGGGGTAGCTGGTTCCACAGGATGGGGACTGCCACAGAATAGGCTTGTCACCGGGGGACCGCCAGCCAACATTGGCTTGCCAACGGGACCCCGAGAAGCCCCTGCCTCTGTGCTCGCACAGGGCGGTTGGCACTCGATATCGGCAGGAGTCACTCCCTTAAATATTGTGGACCCATGTCATGTAGGACTTTGAATGTTAAAACCAAGACCTTGAATCTCACCCAGAGTGCAACCGGCAACCAATGCAGGTCGCGCAGGAGGGGGGTAATATGGGAGAATCAGGAAACTCCCATCACCACCCGCACGGCTGGTGGTGCTTACTTTAGATTGTGCTTACTTTAGATTTACATTGTGTCAAACTTGAACTTTTAACTTGGTACTTTTTTGTTTTTAATAGTATTCATTATTATAAAATTATTATATCCTTGTATCTATGGCATAAAATTATTGTCAACCTTTTCTTAATACAATATAATAAGGTATTTTGCTAGCAAATTTTCATAGTAAAAATTAATGAGAATTAGTCAGGGCTCTTACATGCATGAACAGTTCTTCAAAGAAATCAATGTTTGCAAAAGATAAGTATAAACAATTAAGACCATAATAACAAAAATATCTTTTATGACAAGTCATTCAGTTTGTGGACTAGTAGTCCAGATATGTTAATTCTTTTAGCTGCATGAACTTTCATCAAAATCTTCACTGAAATTTGGCTATGCTGGGATGCTACTCAGGATACTGGGAAGATACAATTGAAACTTCTTAGGAATCACATCATTTCCATCCCTAGGGACATCTGCAAGACAGGTAAAGAAAAGGCAAGATGACAGCCATAACTACACAATCAAAGCCCCGTTCCCTTTTCACTAATGTTCCCCATAGAAAAAGGGGCAGAGCTTCTGTTAGGCAGTTGCAGCTGTTATCTTCATGTTTTTGACCCTTTCTTCTGCTCATATCTACCCACCCTTGTGCTAATTGCTGCACCCTATTAGGTCCCCGCTGAATAAGATATCAACAAAAAGCTGGGTGGAATTAGATCTAAGTTCCCAAAGTAGAAAGTGAAACTACAGTATAAGAATGAAAATGCATTGCACTCATTTTTCAAAATCAAAAGACATTTTGCATATTTGGGAATTGAGCTCCCATTTTGTTCATACCTACTTGAAATTAAATTCCACCAATCTCAGGAGGCTTATTTAGGAATAAATGTACAATATGTAAGTTTTCATTGGAATAGGAGGATTTTGCAACAGTAATTCATAACCTTATTTTTAATAACAGTTATCCTGATGCTCCTATAGAGAATGGTCCTATAGGATGTTGAAGATGGTTTGACTTTTGGTTCTATGTTTTTATCTATTCAGGTTTAGTTTTTACCATTGAGGGTCTGGTTTGTGTTGCTCTTAACTTCTGTAAACCACTGAGGGCCTGTATGATTGTGGCAATAATAAAATCTGATAAAGAAACATAGATATTTAATATACCTGTGTAGCCGCACATCTCCAGAGGCTTTTCTGGTCAATGTAAGTTGAGGAAAGAAATTGTTATGCATTCATCTGTAACATGCCCAGATACTCCTCTAAAACTGTTGTAAGTGGAAAACTCTGGGTGTCCATTCTAGCTGAGCTCTCCTGGAATTTGGCGAGTGTGTATATCAACCTCATTCCCACCACCACCCACACACACTCATTTACAGTATGTTGGGAGAAGGTCATTGTGCAAACAGGATATGACTGAAGTGCATTGTAATTCCAGAAGTTGATGTATTGAAAAATGATTTTTGTAGCATTATTTAAATGTCATATGCAGATATTATAGTGTAATGCATGGCATCATGATACTAGGAATATATAAAAATTGGTCAGTTTATATGAAATTATTGTTTCATCGCACAATCAGCCAGATGTTCAGATGGGATTCGGCATTTTTATCTACCTATTGAGCCCTTCCCAAGAACCTGAGATATTATTATTATTTATGCAATAATGGGAAATCACAGCTGCCAGTTCTTTAGATGTTGTTAGCCTTCATACTCATTGAGTTCTTTCTAAGATTATTATTTTAGGTCACTCTGAAAACACAGAGCTTTAATTATGATAAAACAGTTCAGCTATTCTTTCGCTGCGGAGTTTATGGGTGCACTTTACAAACAAATAAGCTAGCATATTGATATGTACGCAATAAAATGCATAGCTTTAGATATGCATATCTGGATTTAATTTTCATTATTGAAAAAAGGAAACATTTATTTTCATGCAAAACCAACTTGGAACTCTTGAGTTATCAGTTATGAATCCCTAATATATTTAAATTCAAATTATATTATAATATATAAATACAATATTTGCAAACTTTCTTGCTACATAAGGAGCTGTGATAGTGAAGTGGTTAAAGTACAGTACTGCAGGCTAACTTTGCCCACTGCCAGGAGTTCGATCCTGACTACCTTAAGGTTGACTCAGCCCTCCATCCTTCCAAGGCTGTAAAATGAGGACCCAGATTGTTGGAGGAAATGCACTGGCATTGTAAACTGCTCAGAGAGTGCTGTAAAGCACTAAGGAGTGGTACATAAGTCTAAGTATTATTGCTATATCTTAATTTCAGAGGTGGTATTCAGCAGGTTCTGACCAGTTCTGGAGAACTGGTAGCAGAAATTTTGAGTAGTTCTGAATACCATCTCTGACTGGCCCCACCCCCATCTATTCTCTGCCTCCTGAGTCCCAGCTGATCAGCTGGGTCTTCTTTTGTTGCCCTGCACAGGAGAAGTGAGCTGGAAAGCAGGTTAGTAGGGTGGGGAGGGAATGGGATTTTGCAGTAACCTTCCCCCAGGAGTGGGGAGGGAATGGAGATTTTACAGTATCCTTCCCCTTCCACACCCACCAAGCCATGCCACGCCCACCAAGCCACACCCACAGAACCGGTAGTAAATTTTTTTGAATGCCACCACTGCTTAATTTAATCTTTAAATGCATTAAAACAAAAATGCCACTATAATAATTGCTTGTTCCTTCCTGGTTATTGAAAATCCAAATAAAAATATGAAAAATTATAGTTAAAAGGTTTTCCTCTAAATTGTACAGAATAGCTCAAAAAGCCTTGGCACATACCACTGATCGTTAAATATAATCCACTTGATTGATGTTAACTGTATTTTTGAATTCTGCATTCTTTCTTATAGTTTTATCTGGTTTTTTCCCCCCTTAAATTTCTTAACACTGGTTTGGACGGAAGGTTTATTTATTTAATTTATATAGCAGCCCATCTGACATGCATGTGACTTTGGACTTTTAATTTACACAATTAAAACAGAACTAAACAATCAGTATTGTTTATCCATTTAAACAATTAAAAATTATATTAATCAAAGACACAAAAATTCAGTCAAACTTACTGTCAATTAAAAATACTTCTTTGGTCTTTTTAGTTGTCAGCAGAAAGGGAAGGGGGGAAGCAGTGCAGTCTTTAAATACTTGAGATCATCGCTTTGGCAACCGAAGCTTCTGGCATACAAAATTATTACTGGAGAGCATGACTGATGACTCTTGGCTATGGATGTATCTCATTGGAGAATATACATCCAGGGAATGGGGGAAAGACCAGGGTAAAGGGTGAAATGAATGATGTGTCAGAGTCAGCTGCAACCGGGAAACGCCGACATGTCAACTTCTAATAAATCAATCTTTTTTAGATGCGGCTACAGATTTATGATTTGAATAGGGATGCCAGTTCTTTAGATGTTGTTAGCCTTCATACTTCATACTTGACAGCCAGCAGACTCTGACAGTGTGTGTGTCACAGTCTTGACACTTATATTATTTAATGGGCTATATTCTTCCATGGAATCCTCATCCCTGATGACAAAACCAAGTTTTGAGGGCCTTTCAGAAAGCCAACAAGGTTGGAACCAACTTCAACTTGAGGGGGGTATCTTTGAGAGGCTTGGCTGCTGCAGCATAAAATGCTGTGCTCCTGGCCCCACTAAATGATACTACTTGGCTGATGACCCACAACATGCCCATTCTGATGGTACAGATAGATATAACTGAGTGAGCTGACCTCTCAGATAACCTCATGTAAGGCTTTAAAGATTACAGCATCTTGAATTGAACCCAGAAGCAAACTGGTAACCAATGTGGCTCATGGAGCAGAAGTGTAACACACATAACTACCTGCATTGCTGCATTTTGCACCAACTGAAACTTCTGGATACTCTTCAACAGCAGCCCCATATAGAATGTATTACAGTACTCTATGTGAGATGTGATTCAGGCATAAGTGACTTAACAAGAAGGGTTGCAACTGGCACACAGCATGAAGCTGTGCGAAAGTCCTCCTGGCTATGACTGCCACTTGCACTTCAAACAAGAGTCATGAATTCAGAACAATTCCCAGATTGCACATTGAGTCTGTCTGGAACAATTGCAATCCAGCTAAAGCCAAATATGGTAAATCCTCAGATATGGAAGGTCCCCAAACCCAAACCCACTCAATTTTGCCAGAATTCAGCTGAAGTTTCTTGTTGTCCAGGCACCAAGAAAGGACATTGATAGTATCATTTAGCTTGAGACAGAAGTGTATAGCTGGGTATTATCAACATATTGATGATACCTTACCCAATGATGATCAATAATCTCACCCAGTAGCTTCACATAGATGTTAAACATAAGTGGAAAGAGCACTATGTAGCAAGGGCACAGTAGCAACAACCCCAGTGGTGGGATTCAATTTTTTTTACTACTGGTTCTGTGGGTGTGGCTTGGTGGGCATGGCTTGGTGGCCATGGCAGTGGAAGGGTACTGTAAAATCTCCATTCCCATCCCACTCCAGGGGAAGGTTACTGCAAAATCCCATTCCCTCCCCACCTTACTAACTTACTTTCCAGCTCTGTTCTCCTGTGCAGGGCAACAAAAGAAGACCCAGCCAATCAGCTGGGACTTAGGAGGCAGAGAATAGATGGGGGCGGGGCCAGTCAGAGGTGGTATTTGCCGGTTTTCTGAACTACTCAAAATTTCCACTACTGGTTCTCCAGAACTGGTCAGAACCTGCTGAATACCACCTCTGAACAACCCCAACTGAACTTAAGAGCCCAAATTAATGAACAGGTCTCATAACTTAATGAACAGAGTCCCACAACAGTGAGGAACAGCACCCCTGGCAGGGGCCTTAATACTGCCCATCCACATATAAGCCCTTGAACAAAAGAATGAGCCAGATTGAAGTTTCTCACAGGGATGGGATTTGCTCTGTATTTATTAAAATGATGCTCACAATTCTAAATTTGTGTCTTTACATCATAGCTTGCTACATGCACATCGTCAGCATGCAGGGCTACAATTCTATTGTTCTCATTTTGCACATCTGTTTTTTTTTCCAGTAAGAATAATTGGTTATGCCAGGTAGCAGCAGATTCTGACTTTCAGAATTCTTGTGGGAGAATGTTTTGAAGTTATTGGGGAAACATATAGACAGATGCCTAGTTCTATATATTTCACAGTAAAACGTAAAGTGTGTGTGTGTGGGGGGGGTGTTAGATTTTATTCCTCCATTCTTCTACATGGCTTTACACATGTATTATCATTGTATCTTTCAAGATTTAAAGAGATGGGTTTTGTATATGTCTGGCTACATCAAACATCTAAATAATATACTTTATATTCATTATGGTTAAAAACAGGAGGGTTGTAAGATAGAAAATATTTGATGTTTGTTTACTTGTTCAATATAGCATGTATCAGTTATTCTCTAGAAATCGAGTGCCACACAGCAAGGTTTCAATTCCATTCTGATTCTGATGGCACCAAAAGTAAAATGAATATTATTTATTATTTATTTATTATTGGGATTTATATGCCGCTCTATCTCCCGAAGGACTCAGGGCGGCTCACAACAATAAAAACATATAATACAAAATTTAAAAAGTTATTAAATGAACATCCCAATAAGCTAATTAAAACCAACAACAAACCAATAAAAACCGATAAAAAAACCCCATCAGTCCAGGTCGGCCAGTTGAAAGAGCCATGTCTTCAGGTCGTGACGGAAGGATCGAAGGTCAGGAGCCAACCGAAGCTCCAAGGGCAGCTGATTCCATAGGGCGGGTGCACCCACAGAGAAGGCTCTCCCCTTGGGGATTGCCAGTCGACACTGTCTGGCCGACGGCACCCTGAGGAGGCCCTGTCTGTGGGAGCATATGGGGCGATGGGAAGTTGTTGCTGGCAGTAGGTGGTCCCGCAAATACCCCAGCCCAGAGAAGGCTCTTTGGGATTGCCAGTCGACACTGTCTGGCCGACGGCACCCTGAGGAGGCCCTGTCTGTGGGAGCATATGGGGCAATGGGAAGTTGCTGCTGGCAGTAGGTGGTCCCACAAATACCCCAGCCCTAAGCCATGTAAGGCTTTATAGGTGATTACCAGCACCTTGAATCTCATCTGGAGGGCAACCAGCAACCAGTGCAGCTCACGCAGGAGGGGTGTAACCTGGGAGTATCGGGATCCTCCCATCACAACCCGCATGGCTGCATTCTGTACCAGTTGAAGCCTCCGAGTGGTCCTCAAGGGCAGCCCCATGTAGAGAGTGTTGCAGTAGTCCATACGGGAGGTAACGAGCACATGAGTAACCGTACATAAGACATCTCGGTCCAGATAGGGGCGCAACTGGCACACCAGGCGAACCTGGGCAAATGCCCCTGGCCCTTCTACATGATCTTCCAAACCGAGCCGTGCATCCAGGAGGACGCCTAAGTTGCCCGCCTTTTTGACGGAGGAAACACCTCTCCCCCCATAACCAGGAGGACCCCCTCCCAGTAAAAACACTTCCAAACTAAGAATACTAATTTCATAGACCTTTTCACTGTACACCTAGGTCCTAGGTGAATTATACTTAGGTGTGCAGTAAATACCTATACCAGTACAAAACTCCCAGATGCATAGTTACAGATAACTTGAACCTTCCTTCCTTTTCTTTTGTGTGATGTGGAAATTACGAGACGTTTGTTGCTGCAGAAAATACAACAACTTCAAATAGAACAGAGGAAAATTTGCCCAATTAAACATTGAAATTATAGCAGACAGCAAAAGTTATATAAGCCATGCAATGAAACTAAGAATAACAACTACATCAGAAGGAAAAGGGGGAAGATGGAATTTAAGAAAATTGCAGGAATAATAGAAAATATTATGCATAATAAAAGGCAAAAAAAGGTAAAGATCTACTGGAGAAACCCAAAACAAAAAATAGGGCATGAATAGACCTGAGAACTGTACAGAAATGATTCCATCTCAGAATTAATAATATGCTTGAAGGTTTGATCACTGGACTACAGCCAGAAAGTCTGAAAAGTGAGGTTAATGGGCCCTGGAAAACATTGCTTCATCAAAGCGGCAGGAATTGATGAAATACCAACAGAACTATTTAAAATCTTAGATGATGATGATGCCATTAAAGTGCTTCATGTGGTTTGGAAGTAGCTGCTGAAAACATAGCAGTGGCCTAACAGAAAAGATCAATACCCAAAAGGGCAGTGCTAAGAAATGTTCAGACTAGTGAGTAGTTGCGCTTAATTCACATGCCGGTAAGATAATCCTCAAGATGCTGCAAACCAGAATTCAACAGTGCATGGAATAGAAACTGGCAGAAGTACAAGCTGCATTCAGAAGAGGCAGGGTCACCCAAGATGACATTGGCAACTTCTGATGGATAATGGAAGAGGGAGAGGAATTTTAAACAGGCACTCTATGTTAGCATTGCTAATTATTCAAAGGCTTTTGTGACTGTGTAGCTCTCACACATAAAAATTGTGGACAACCCTTAAAAACATGGATATAGGCTACTTCGTCTGCCTCCTGAATAATTTATATGATCACCAGATCACCATCTCTTTATTATGTGTAGAATTTATCACAAGAAATACTGTCCTAAAAGAAGCAGAAATTGGAATCTTATTTGCTGGAAGGGACATCAGAAAGTTCAGATATGCTAATGATGCCACTTTAATGCCTGGAAACAAAGTGAGATAAGCAAGGAGGAGACAGAGGATGTCTTGTTCAGATACTGGCTTTGCCACTCACCATGTTAAAAAAAAACCCACAAGATTATGTCAATAAGAAAAGCTAATCAAATGTAAATAAATGGAGATGAGACTGAAGTGGTTCCTTATTTTCTTCAGTTCAGAAAGTCATTGGAATGATCGCCATAGCTATGAATGAAAAGAAATTACAGTAAAAAGGATCTAGACAAAATATTAAAGTGAAGAGAAATCATGCTGATAACAAATGTAGTGATTGCCAAGGTCATTATTTTTCCAGTTAAAACACATGGATGAACCATCAGAAAAACCTGAATGAAGAAAAATGACGCTTCTGCATTGTGGTGCTGAAGAATATGGTTGAGAATATCTTGAACCATAAGAAGAACAAATAATTTGGTAGCAAATACAGTAAAACTAGACTGCGCCTTAGAATACTGGTTGTGGCTTTCCAAGTGCATTGAGTCATAGAGCATCCCAAAAGCTTCCAGGTCTGTGACAGTTTTGCACGTGCTTGCTGGGCCCTATAGCTTATTAAACCTTCCCATTGGGATGGAGAACAAACTGAAAGTATCCAGAGACATAGCAATAGTTGGCTGTAGCTTCCTGGGTTTTGGGAAAAGGCCTTGGTGGTGCAGGCTGTTAATAGCCTAGCACTTAGCTCCAGCTGACTGTAATTATTGCAGGCTCGAATCCCACCAGGCTCAAGGTTGACTCAGCCTTCCATCCTCTTGGGGTAGGTAAAGTGAGGACCCAAGATTGTTGGGGGCAATAAGCTGACTTTGTAAAAATGCCGCTTAGTAATAAGCAGGCATATACAATGGAATGAAGGCTATTGCTGAGCGCATTGGGTTGTATCCCAAAAACTGTAAGCCGCCCTGAGTCTCCGGAGAAGGGCGGGATATAAACATGAATTTAAAAAAAAGGAGCAGCCTCTTGGGCTTGGTTTCTGCATCATGAAGATTTAAGTTCCATTTCTACACCCCATGGAAAGATATAATCTTCCCTCCATCCCTTTCACCTGAATTTTTTCCTGTTGGCTTCCCCACTGACTTGGGAAGCTGGCAGAGAAAATTGAAAATGGTGATCACATGATTGCAGGCCACTTGGCAACCAGTTGTAACAGCAAACATGTTGTCAACAGCCTGAAATGTGATCACATGACTGCATTGCAGGATGTGTGTGCATTTTGTGTATTTTGTGCGTGTATTTTGTGTTTTATGACACATGGAAGCCACTTTCTGAGGCTGTTATCAGTTTGACTGTTTGTTAAGTTGTAAGTCGAGGACTGTAGATTTCTTCTGTAGGACTGTAGATTTCTTAAACATGATTAAACACAACCAGAGCCAAGTGCAATTGGAACTGCTGAAAGGACTATGTTGTAAACACATCTACATTAAAATTGAACAGCCCCCTCTCAACAGAAGGGGACGGATACACACTATCTATCTCCTGTTTACAACACAATCCTTTCAGCAATTCCAAGGTTTCCACACCCATGTGCACCATCCAGGTGATCCTGAGGGCACAAATAAACCTGCAAGTGATTTCAATGACTCCCAGAGACAGTGTTATCAACCAGATGACTGCAAGGAATATAAATCCTTCCATTCTCCACCATTCAGTCAGAATTGAGGAAGCTTCTGGGATGAGAAGCAAAATGTCTTCAAGGAAAAACAAAGAAACTTCAGTTGCCTTTTGAAAAAGCACCTTCGGATTAGCATTACAATATCTCTTCACTTAGCTGCAAGCAGTTTGCACTGAAACCAACCATGAGTGGCTTTGTTTTCATACATTCAGATTAAAAACAATATATCCAGAACAAAGGGGAATACAACAATTAGTAGTCTTGGTAAAATGACCACCAAATCAACATGTCCCAAAGATGCTACAGTGATGCCTGTGATTTTGAGAAAACAGTATAAAGCAGTTCAGAGACACTTTACTGATTTCAGTCAGGATGTGTATTTTTTTTCTAGACATTCTCAATCAGTCTGATGGAAAATCAATTGCTTTTGCCCATTCTGAAAAGGACAAATTGTTAGTGAAATTCCTGCAGATTGGATTTGATGACCTTATTCTTACTAGCACTGATGACGGGCTAGCACTTATGATGTTACTTAGTTTGGGTAATGAAACATCTGCAAGAAAACAGCCAAGCTCAGAGAGCACCAAGTATAAGGGTGCGCTGAGGTGGAGGATATTATCATGTCTTCAGAAGCTATTTCTCCATCTATATGCTACTAAAACTCTTCTGGCTGTTTGTCTGATTCTAATCTTCAATTAGCCCAAACAGTGGACCATCGCACAATAATTTTTAGTCAAGGTTTCTCAAATCCATTGACTTAAATAATACGTGCAAAATCCAGGACTCTTGTGGAACTGAAAGAATCTTCAAACCTCTTGCTTTCATAAAGTTGTGACTGTTGCAGAGCCCCTGCAGTCAGCTTCAGTCACATGATTATGATTTCTGGTGCTTCCTGCCAGCCTTCCACAAGGAAGCTCAATGGGGAAGCTGACAGGAAGTTGGAAGTTACTCCTGCTTTTACTGCTTTTTTGCCTGCCTGTGGCCATTCTGTTTCTCCGATTAGGTGAGGAAATGTCCCTCAAATGGATCGTGAGTTATTGAGTAGTTTTCCTGTATTTTAGTAAGTTCCAAGGTAAAACATTATAGAGAAATTCTTCTTTTTTTCAGAAAGGGATGGCTGGGCAATCAATGTCAAAGATGCCACAGAGCTATGTAGAGATGGATAATCGAGAAAACGTAAATAAGTTTTGCAACAATAAAATAATCTTTAAAACTTTACCAAAAGAGACATTACCTCAGGCAAGTGAGAATGAATTACTAAAATAAATACTTCTATTCTATTTCTACTAGGATAGATAAGCTTCCAGGAAATTGGAAGTTAAGTTGTAAAATTTTCCAGCCCTATTAAGTTAGGTTGGGGTGGGGCGGTGGCTCAGCAGTTCAGCAGCCCAGGTTCGAGACCCAAGCACCATGCGATGGAATTAGCTCCCGTTCTCCCCCCAGTTCCTGCCAACCTAGCAGTTTGAAAGCATACAAATATGAATATGTAAATAGATACCACTTTGTTGGGAAGGTAACAGGGCTCCGTATCATCGTGAGTGCAGCATCATGACTGCAGAAATGTCTTTCGATAGTGCTGGCTCAATGGCCTTGAAACAGAAATGAGCACTGTTGTTGAGCAGGGATCAGGTGTGGCTCTGTGCGAATGAGGTGACTGAGTCCAGATCTCTCTTGATAAATGAAACACACTTATTTGGTTGAACAAAGATGACTCCTCCATAAGGTTGGAAGAATCCTGAATACAGTGCGAAGCAAGTATACAGTATATAGATTTCTTATTTTTACCTAGTTATGTAAGAGGAAGCCAGCACATGATAGATAAGGCATAGAAGTTATAAAAATACTCATGTATGCCTTCTATGGTTTGGATTTCATGTTTAACCACAGACTTGTGCTTTCTTATGGAACTTTCCACAACCCTAAAGGCCTGGCTAAGGCCTGAACTTTAATTCTACCATCTCAACATAAGAACCTTTTAACCAATCATCAGAGTTATTAGAGTCCTGATTAACACCACCCTGTATACTCAGCAACAACTAGCGGAGTAAAATCCATGAGGACTCCTTTATCCTCCCCCCCCCTTTTTTTTTATTAAATTAGGGTAACTATACCCAGGCCATAAGAATCTTGGATGAACACTAGAAATCTCTTAACCTTTGGCTGCCATCTACTGGCTGGTTAGAATTTTGCATTCTAGATATGGTAACCTAACCATAAATGTTGCATTATCCCTAAGAAGTACTGAATTAAGAGGTGGCAAGCTAACAAATTGATTGGCTTGGGAGTTTTTCAATTCGACTCTCTCAATAAAGAAAAAAAAATCAGCCAACCATGTGTTTTCTACAATAATGTCTCAGTCAGAGAAAATAAGGCATTCAGAGAGAGCATAGCAACTCACCTATGTACAAACTGAAGGAAGAAATTAATATATCTAGATATCCCCCTGCAATATCCTTTAATTAATCCCAGAACTATTCCAGTTGAGTGAAAAAGATTGCCTGCAATGGTTTGGGAGGGAACATTTGGTAGAGGGAATTTCTCTACCAATAATTGAAATACCACCTATGGAAAAGTATGTTGGGGAGTTATAAAATTGACGACCTCACCTGCATTCATCAAACTGCTTACTTCATAATGGCTTCTCAGAATGGGATTATGGCATCAGGGAGTAATTCAAAAGTCACTTATCAGTCTCTTGATTCCAGCAGGAGTACATACATATGCATGAGCAGTGAATCATCCCCTCAGGTTGCCTTTCTAAATGCACATTTGCAGAAATAAATAGTAATGCCAATGTTTTCCTTGGAACTTGATATCAGTAGTATGCTGGGAATAATAAAAGAGTGCCATACCAAGAAAATGTAAAGCCCAATAAATAATAAGGGTTTTTAACAAAAGTGAGACAGCTAATGCATATTGTTGAAACTAGCATTAATGATTGTCATAGTATCTAATGTGGAAAGGAGTTGTGTTAAATTCAAGTTAACATCCATTTAGCTGTTTTGGTGGAAGGATCTAACTCATGGCTTTTCTCTGTACTTAAAAAAAAGCCAAGCCTTAAATGAGAATATTAGCCCCAGCACTAAAATAAACATTTGACTTGATAGCATGGGTTTTATCAAAGTAAAACCTGATAGGATTATGTGAAGGGAGGTGGGGATTCAGTTTCTTAACATTCAAAAGGTTTATTTTTCTACACTTGGTATGAAAATCTTATTTGCTTATAATAACATGGTCGTATAGTTCATGTTAATGTAGTTAATTAAATGCAGGAGTAAAGCATTAGCTGATGCTTGATAGGTGTTTTGCTTCATATGGAAAATCCGAAAAGCATTCTAGAAATTGAACACTCCAATCAATATCCTGCTATTTATTTATCATTTTCATTATTCATTATACAAACTTGAGGAAAGCCAAATGTAATGGCTTCCTCTCTTCTCAGTGTTTTTCCATAAGTGTGCGAATTGCAAAGATGGCATCAATACCGTGTTTCCCTGAAAATAAGATCTAAGCAGAAAAGAAGCCCTAGCCTGATTTTTTTAGCATGCTCCTAATATAAGCTCTATCCCAAAAATAAGCCCCAGTTAAGTTTGTCATCCACTGGATGTGGTGTGTGGGCGTGACTAGTACTCAAAGGCAGCAACAGTGTCCAGCAGCAGCTGCAGCCCACGCAGCACAGGTGGGTTGATTACCTGTCCAAGCATCAGCTGGAGGAAGAGGCGCGGGGGGAAGGCAGGTGATCCTGATGCAACGTGCAGGCCACAGACAACCCAAGAGACTGTGGGATGGAGTGGGTGGGCTGCAGCTGCTTCCGGACACTGTCAGGCCTTGTAAGCTCGCTGCCTCTTGTTGCACACTGGAAAGGTGGGGCACCCAGCTGGGCTGTTCACCCAGATGTCATGTTTAGCCAAAAATAAGCCCTATTTGTGTCTTTTGGAGTAAAAAAAAAGACTGGGTTTTATTTTGGGGAAAACACGGTAGTACTAACGCCTTTGACAAAGTTGCATTGATTGACATAAGGACAGTTTTTTCCCCAAACGCCATCACTCTGTTAAACAAATAATTCCCTCAACACTGACCAACTATTTACAAAGTCTGCACTACTATTACTATTAATCTTCTCATCACTCCTTATCACCCATCCCCTCTGTTAGGAATGATAGTCACCTAACAGTTGGGTTAGCAATATATAAACCAGGATAGTAAATTAATATTGTATCTTTAAGAGAATGCCTATTGTGATTGGCTGAAGTTTCTGCCAACGGCCATAAGATGGAGCCAGAAACCTGGTTCATTCTCCACTCCACTCCACTCCATTCTCCATTTGTATTTCATATGAGTCTTTTTGCTGTTGAATTACTTGTCATTCTTCTGATATTGTTGTGAGTTTTTTGCTACTGTTTGCAAACTCCATGTACTGAACTCTGTGTATGATACTGGTAAGGAAAAGGACTTTGTTTTTTGGATTATCAACTGATTTATTGCTTTGACTACTGACTTCAGTCACCGTGTTTGACTTGGACTGTTTTTTGGATTCTGCTTAACCATTTACTGGAAGTAAAACCTACATTTCAGTATTCAGTATATCTTCATGTCATGTGTGTGTTATTCATAATCGCTCTCACTACATTTCCCTGAGCGCACTCATTCTCCTAATGGGGATATTTCTTAACACCCTCCCAGTTGTGACTGTATGACTGTAACTTTGTTGCTTGTATCTTTATAATTTATATTGACTGTTTCCTAGCATGGTTTGATTGCTTATTGTACCCTATGACTATCATTAAATGTTGTACCTTATGATTCTTGACTCTTGACGAATGTATCTTTTCTTTTATGTATACTGAGAGCATTTGCCCCAAGACAAATTCCTTATGTGTCCAATCACACTTGGCCAATAAAGAATTCTATTCTATTCTATTCCTATTCCTATTCCTATTCCTATTCCTATTCCTATTCCTATTCTATTCTATTGATTGGTATTGATTTTTACAATGTTATGTAGGATGCTGCATTTGATTGCACAAGATGGCATTGAAATGCCAAAAAGCAGACCCTGCACCTGTGAGAAAAACACTAGGATGATGATGATGATGATGGCTTTCATTATTCATTAAAATTGTTATGACCTGTGTTTTAACTCTAACAAAATCCCGGAATGGTTTAGTAAAAGAGAAAAGGACATGAATGCCAAAAGCCCCTGGATTTCTCCCTCCAAGTTTGGAAACTGAGATTTTCCTTTTGGAGAGGAAATCCAACATTAGATTTTTTTTGTTGTTGTTAACTTCTGCACTAAGCTTTTTCACCTGCAAGGTTAGGAAACTCAACACTGGAATTTTTCAAAAGGAGTAGGAAGATTTGATAGATTGAAAACTCTCACACCATGACTGAAAACCCCTTCAGAAATTTTTAAATAAAATGCCTCCTACCTCTGACAAGGTTTTCAAAAGGGGGGAAATGAAGAGAGTAAGGTAAAGCTGGAAAGCCACCCATCCTTCTTTATTGATGCTTTGTCCTTGGCAGAACCTTGAGGATTTTTCAGTGCTCTGAGATGAGATGCCTCTGCTAAACTTTATAGCCTGTCCTATAGATTACACCCAGGGGTGGGATTCTACCAGTTCGCACCTATTCGCTAGAACCAGTTGTTAACATTCTAAGCAGTTCGGAGAACCGGTTGTTAGAAGAAATTACTGGCCTAATCCTGTAAGGAAGACAGGAAGGAAACATTCTGGTGCTGCTTACAAAAACTGCCTCTCCATTAACCCTTATTACATTCTTGACAGAATTAGACTTCCTGTCTCTGGAGTTTTTTTTTCCTCCTTTGCTTGTGTGGAGTGACCATTCAAAGTTACAATGGCACTGAAAAAAGTGACTTATGACCATTTTTCACACTTATGACTGTTGCAGCATCCCCACAGTCATGGGAGGCCAGGCGAGGAGATGCATGCCTTGATGTGAGTGATATTGAGTTGGCCACACCCAGCCAATAACATGACCACCAAGCCATGTCCACCCAGTCACATGACCACCAAGCCATGCCCACCACCTAAGCCATGCTCACAGAACCTGTTGTTAAAAATTTGAATCCCACTCCTAATTATGCCTCACTATAAAAGGATACAGAAGCTCTATTTGGTGACATCCTCAGGCAATTGCAATCACATGAGAGCACAAGGAAGACTGTGGCTGGCTGTCCTCTGCTGCACCAAAGTGTTGGAGAGAAAAGGTCTAAGCAGGGAGACTAATTTATACATGGAGATTTTCAGCATGCTTTAGGACAGGGATGTCAAACTCAAGGCTTGTGGGCTGGATTTGGCCCACAGGATGCTTAAGTCTGGCCTGCAGGGCTGACCTGGAAACAGTGAAGGACCAGCCCTCAGTGCCTCTGCTAGCGAAAACAGAGCTTGGGAGGGCCACGTGCAGCCCTCCTGAGCTCCGTTTTCACCGACAGAGGGTTGCAGCTGAAAACGGAGATCGGTAACTCCATAAGTTCCCTGACATAAGTGATGCTATGGGATTCAAATTTTTTTTCTATTGGTTCTGTGGGTGTGGTTTGGTGGGTGTGGTTTGGTTTGGTGGGCGTGGTAGGGGAAAGATACTGTAAAATCCCCATTCCCTCCACACCTCACTAACATGCTTTCCAGCTCTGTTCTCCTGGGCAGCAACAAAAGAAGACCCAGCCGCTCAGCTGGGACTTGGGAGGCAGAGAATAGATGGGGTCAGGGTCAGTCAGAGGTGGTATTTGCCGGTTCTCCAAACTACTCAAAATTTCTGCTACCGGTTCTCCAGAACTGGTCAGAACCTGCTGAATACCACCTCCAGAGTGATGTCAAGCTGGCCACGCCCACCCTGGCCACACCCATCCTGGCCGCCCGAGGTCAAACACAACCCCGATGTGGCCCTCAATGAAATCAAGTTTGATACCCCTGCGTTAGAACCATAACTGTTTGGGATTCTTACTCAGATGGTTCATATTTTCCCATTCCACATGTGAAAAGCAATGGGATCAGATGGCAGGGATATCATTGTATATGTAAGAAAATGCATGAATCTGATTAGAAGTTTTGGAATATTCCACTTGAAGACTATTAACAGCATATGAATTATAGTAAAATAATGTATGTTTTTGCTTTTGCAAGGTTTTTTTTTAAAAAGCTTATGAGTCATTCTTCAGATGGGTCTATCCAAACAGAGAAATCAAGTCAACCCCACAAATACAGTGTTCTAAAAATATAGCATTAAAAATGATAGCTACCCATGCTGTGGATATTTGCCATTTCATATATACTTTAAAAAGGTTTTCTCTTTTGAAATGCTAACTTGATAGCATTTTTAAGCTGACTATAATTGCCATGTTTGCTCATCAGATTAGTGTAGTATATAATGAAATTTCCAATTAATGTGTGTTCATAGTAACAAGGTATGGCGGGTTAGATTCTCATTTTCCTGAAAAACATGTGGCTGCTGCTGGTGGATATATTATTAGCTTTTCTTTGCAGCATTTTGTTTGCAAAAAAGAAAAGAAGAAGTCTATGAACACAAAGGTACAAACAGTGTTTCTGACAGTATTAGAAAATCTTAGAAACTCATTAAAACTTCCATTCTTGTCTCATATTTATGCATGTCACTTATGCGTGCAACATTGCTAAATTATTATTTAGCTACAGCCATATGTTTCTTTCCTCTTTGTGCACTACCTTGAAATTAGTAGGGCTTTTTATTTTTGTGTTTGTGTGTGTAGTGAGACTACAAAGACTTTAACTGTCACATGTATGACCAAGAAATAGAACCTAAGAGGCAATTAGACACATAGAAGGTTTGTTATTTTCTGTTTGAAGTCATCCCTAGGAGAAAACTGGTTTATCCTTTACCCCAGCGGTATTTTTCCATATTTCTGATGGTTTCATATACATTTCTATGGGTAAGAATGAAGTGGTATTGCATTTATAATAATAGAAATAGTAGCTGTAATAGTAATATCTTGCTGTCAGTGAAGTATGAGTAGCAACACTTTGCAGCCAGTAAACACTTATCTTAGAATAATATAAAGTAAATTGTAGGCTTCCTGCTCTTAAGAAGTTTGTAATTGAAAATACTAAATGGAAAGCCTATAGAGAGAGATAAAGACAAGTTATAAAGGAAAGGATGTGAGCAAATGCTATTTCTATTTCAAATAGAACATTTTAGTTACAGTTGGGAATGGCAATAAACAGATTTTTCTGCCAAAATTCGACAGAGCGTGCTAGGGTTGCCAGGGGCTTAAGTGGGATGCTAATGAGCTTGGTTTTGCTTACCTCTGCTTTATATATTAAGGGAAAGATGCTTAGGGAAACTTCTGTGATAAAAGTCTATGCCATGATTTATTCTTTATTTATCTATATTCTATAGGCTCTTATACGTTTCTGATCTCTGGTATTTCAATTTCATGTATGCTGGAATTATCTTTAAAATGCTTCTTTTTTAATGCTACATTTATGCTAACCTTGAATAAATTGTTTAAAAGGTTTTAATTATTGCAGGATGTTCAAAACTTGCTACCAAATCCATCCACACACACATATATTTTGTTTAATATCCCTGAACATGCCTATAATCTAGGAATAATCAACAGGATGTATACATCTAAGGCTTTAGGAAGAGCAAATCAGTGCCTGAAGTTTGTAGATGAGCCATTGGCATAATACCCCTCCCCACGTAACATAGATCCTTTGACACTGTATGTTAATTGAGTTACCTCCACAGAGTTTAAATAGAAGAATTAATTGCAAAGATGATTAGCTGACTGAGGGTGTTCAGTCAGATGTGCACAGCTCTAAATCATCACACTTTTTTTTGCAGTTTATAGTTTGACAGGAACACAGAAATGATTAAAAATGAGATGAGTCAAGGAGTTTGTCTCCATTATGGAAAGTTTAGTTCCAGGCTATGTTTCCCATGGTCATGATGGAAGAGTTCTCAGAATGTGACTTCACCTCAGAGTACCCTCCAGACTTATATATCATAGTTCTTGTAGTCGCCTCTTCATCCAGAAATCAATCTCAGAAAACTTCAAATAGATTGCATAAGAGAAAGCTGCAACTACCATTTCTTTTATTTATCGCAGCACAGGCAGAATTCAGAGTAGGCAAAACAGATCATTGAAATGAGAATGCCTCCTTCAAATGGCTCCAAAGGAAAACAAAAACAAAAAAAGAATTGCAGGGTCTCTTTGTGAACTTTCTTTCCCTTGCCAGAATTTTTCTTTGATGTCTCTTCCATTATGTCACCAAGCAAAATAAATTACTTTCAAAAGAAGAGAGAAGAGAGAAGACCATAGTTAAGATGTAGTCCAAGATAATAATCACAGGGATGCATTGAGCCTTGAAAACTAAAACTGGATAGTTAAAAAGCAACATAAGTTTAAAGTCAGTTGGACAGGGCATGTGGGGGAGAGGAGACGAAGAAAGGGCAAGAAATGGATTCACTGACATGTAAATGGCAGAAAGGAGAAGATCAGGGAAGAGCACAAGCTGGCTTTGAATGGAAGGCAGGTGTCCATGGACCAAAAATGTACAAAGTAAAAGATACAAGTACAGATACACATCCACCTATTTCCAAGAGAGATGACAGTAGAAGGGAAGAATCTGTATTGTGGATAATAATGAATGACTGGAGGTAAGAAAACTCAGTAATGCAAAATAGCCAATGTATACACAGATATTAAATGCAGATTATAAGGCTAACTGAACATATCAATTAGTCAATGTAGCTACACTCAAGTACAGAATCTTAAGTGTAAGATTTGCATGTGTTTGAAAATTTAAATGGTAAATAGAACCATCTGGAATGGCTGGGGAATTTATATAGGCACATGGCTATCAATTATAACTGAGCAGCATTATAAAATGAGCAATATAATAAAATAAGTTTACAGCTTTATTTGTGCTTTTGCCACATGGGTAAAAACCTTAGCCCAAATGGAATATCTTTTCTACAATAGTTGTAAAAAGAACATTGAATCAAGCCAGGGAGAATTGTCCTCCTATATTTAGGGATAGTGATTTGCCTTCGATATCTGGCTAATCTGGTCAACCTTACTGGAAAAGAAGGAAATATGGTTAGAAATAAATCTTTAGGAAGAAATGCCAAGTCTAATTGAATGCTAACATTCTTAATTAGAAGCTAGCATTGCTTTTGTTGCTTCCCCAAATTTCACAGGTTGCTTTGTCACTTGTATGAATTCTCAGAGCCCATATAAATTCTTTAGAAAATCAAGATTACCCATTGCCTAAAATATGAATGAATGGGATGCAAATATCTCTCCACTTTCATTTTTATTCAGCTAAAGGTCATTGTTTTGCAGTATCATTAAAAGGCTTTTCAAATTGTTGAATAATGTTTTAGGATCCTTCCAAATCATAAATAGCTCTCTTTCTTCCATGGTGTATCTCTGAACCAAATCTAGGTAAATGAGATGCATTTCTATTTAATTTTCCTTTGTTTTCCTCTATTGTCTCTTATTTATTGTAGCATAAGTTAATGTCGAATATTTCACTCTTCAACACAAAATAAAGTCAAGGATTACTAATCAGCTGCTTTTTAAAAAATATTCATGTAGATAAAACACATTAATCCCCTGACCTAATTAATACACAGTATTAATTAGTCTAGAGAAAATAACAACAGACAATTCTTTTGTCAAGTTTGCTAAAATGAGCACAATTGGCAAAACAGGTATCTAGTAGAATCCTCTTTGACACTATTCAAAAGCCAGCAATACTTGCTCTGGACATAGTATCACAAATGCACAAACCTGCTTGATGGACAAAACAAAAATAAGGGCCCGGGAAGGAATCTGATTACCACAAGATGTATGTATTTTTTATCGTAGACAGTGTGTTTGGGACAGAATCATTTTTCTTTGTGGACTTAGTATCTGTAAGTGAACTTCAGTTTTTATAGACATGGTTTCCTTGAAGTAAGACTAATTCAATTAATCTATGGTTGCTCCAGTGCCACCATCATTTCTTTAAAAATGCCCAGGAGTATAGTTACTAATCCTGAAAGGGGCAATTCTTAGATGGTTGTGAGGTTAGTTAAGACCATCACAGAGGTGGTATTCAGCAAGTTCTGCCCAGTTCTGGAGAACTGGTAGTGGAAATTTTGAATAGTTCAGAGAACCAACAAATACCACCTCTGACTGGAGATTTTACAGTATCCTTTCCCTGCCACGCCCACCAAGCCATGCCCATAGAATCGGTAGTAAAAAAATGGAATCCCACCACTGGACCATCAGCTTACTCAGAGAAGGAAAACATACAATGTCCTTTTGCTCCTTCTGTGTTCCAACGACTATTAGGCTGTATTAGAGCTAAAGTTGAAAAAAATCTATCCTTTGAATTAAATTATATTTTCTGGTTTTGGCAAGGGAATTATACTCACTTCCTTTCCCATTGTACATGTGACAGCATCAGGCTAGATAACTTCTTCCCTTGGGAAATACATCAATATCTTACTTCCCCTATTAATAGATGCCAGTGAAAAGTAATATTGGTGTGAGATTACATTCAGGAAATCATTTATGAACTTTTACTCAGTCTCTGATTAATTATCATTCTGTTAGATATTTTGTTTCATGACTTTTTAGCTATGTTGAGAGTTTTTAGAAATAGAACTGAAGATTATAAATGTTTTAATAAACACATGTAAGGAAATTCATGAAGAGAAAGGTTCCAGGTAGTCACAGGTTTTTTGTGTGAATGCAGTGAAACTATCGGTTTTTCTTGCACTGATTTGTTGCTTTTCACCTAGATTGGACTTACCATAGTTACTTGGTGGTATCAAGTTCTCAGAATCAGTGCATCTCAAATGGGAAAACTAAAGTTCAAGAATTAATCTTGTACAGTAACATAGCATATGATGCAACCTGAGCTAAGATTTCAAATGTTTACTTAAAGCTTCCTAGTATTCCTTCTTATTTTCTGTAGAGGTGATACACAAGCTATTTCCTCTGTCAGAGACATGTAGCAGTAGTGCCCAGTATAATGATGTCTTTGATATAAAATCAACACTGTTGAGAGCATGTGACTAGTAGTCCTGTATGAAGTAACACAGATTTGCTTCAACAAAATGGTGCAAGTTATGGAAGTCATCAGGTTTACTTTACTGAAGTGCTGAAGCTGGGTATTCTTAGCTTCTTCTTCCAGTTTGTAATGGGAAGAAGGAATAATCTTGAGGACCACATCAAGAGAACAATAATATAAAAGAAGTCAGAGTCTGGGGCAGAAGTGTATTTGGAGAAAGCATTTCTGACTTGATAGTCCCTAGTTCTCATGAAGATAGCAATAGCAATAGCACTTAGACTTATAACTTCACGGTGCTTAACAGCCCTGTCTAAGCAGTTTACAGAGTCAACATAACCCCAACAATCTGGGTCCTCATTTACCAACCTCAGAAGGATGGAAGGCTGAGTCAACCTTGAGCTGGTGAGAAACAAACTGCTGGCAACTGGCAGTCAGCAGAAATAGACTGCATTCTAACCACTGCACCACCATGGTTCTTAAGATAAAGGGAGGAACAAGAGGGAGAAGCAAATTCAGCCATGCAGAATTCACAACTTTGGTTTTGTGGTCTGATCTACCTTGAAACTGCAATGCTTCCAGGCTGAATTGCTTCAGGACAGCCCACAGTTTTTATTAAAATGACTACACATGGAAGACTTTCAACATGTGTTGAGGAAAGCCCTTGGGAACACTTTGGCTAGCAATACAGGAGAAGGCTTCTTAAAGAAACTTGTTAGGTCTTTAGGTGCCTCCTCTTGATGGGAGAAGTTCTTTTCTCTCTCCGTTCCTCTCTCAACATCTGGTCAGCTGGGAAATAGCCCAACAGTGTGAAAGGAGCTTTCCTCCACAGTTGGCATTTCTCATTTTCTGGCAATATTGGGAAGAATGTAAGCCACATAAAAAATACAAAAGAATGCATCCTTTCCTGCTATTTGCCTCTCTCAATTGTTGGTCCTCTGAGCAATGGTTCAGAAAATCCAGCCTAGGAGGTTGTTTTTTTTAAACCATGGCTCTACACACAAAATGCATTAAAATATAAAACCATTTGCAGAAAATGCATGTGTTAGGAAAGTTCATGTGGAAATGCCCCTTCTGGGAGAAATGCAAGACTTGAAGATGCTTATACTGCCAGTGCTTGTTGTATAGCTGTGAAAGTTCACATGCCCCCTTTTTGCAAAAATAATTTTAATGAGTCTACATGTGAAACATTTGTCAGTAGTTAGGTGTCATAGAAATAACTTGAATAAATTATCCAAAAACAGCTAAACAACAATTCTACAGCAATATTTCAGACAGTAGTTGTGGAAATACTAGAATAGAATGGAATGGAATTCTTAATTGGCCAAGTGTGATTGGACACACATAAGGAATTTTTGCCTCTGGTGCATAAGCTGTCATTTTATACAAGCAACAAGTGATACTCATAATCATAATCATAAGATACAATCATCATAAATCATAGACACAACAGTCAGTGATAGTCATAGGATACTAATGCAATCAACATAAATCATAATAGGATACTAAATAAAAGCAATCAACATAAATCATGAGATAAAACAACAAGTTATAGTCATAAGAACCTAAGGAAATAGATAATAGGACAGATGAGAAGAAAAATAAATAATACAGCCCTACTAGGTGGTTTGACATCCCAGAGCATAGACAGTGTTGTGGGAATTGTTTAACAGAGTGATAGCATGGGGGGAACTGTCTTTGTGTCTGGTTGTTTAGTGTGCAATGCCCCATAGAGTTAATTTGAAGGAAGACGTTGAAACAGTTTATGTCCAGGATGTGAGGGTTCTGTAGTTATTTTCACAGCCCTCTTTCTGATTCTTCAAATATTTATACATAGAAATCTTTCCTTTCTACTCCAATGAGTACTCAAGGAGTATGTAAGTGCTATAGCTTCACACCCTTGAATCATCCAATACAATATTAGATGTACATATCAGCTGTATACAGACATACTTATTTATTTTATTTTTCTCTATTTAATTTGTGTTCCATCTTTATTGTTTTTTTTTTACAAATAACTGAAAACCAAAAATATCCAACACCCCTTCCTCCTCGTATTTTCTATGCATCCCTGCATATATCTGAGAGGCATGCTGTGGGAATTCTGCCTGGCGGGATCCAGGAGAAGGGCCTTCTCTGCTGTAGCTCCCACCATATGGAACATCTTACCCCCTGAAGTGAGATTGGCCCCTACCTTTCTATCTTTCCACAGGAGCCTGAAGACCTGGCTTTACCAGATGGCTTGGAGCCCTAACCGGGAGCATCACATTGGAGGTGGCTATTGAATTAAGAGGTCATCCCACCCCCTATGCATCCTATTTATTCCCTCCCCATCTTTTAATTATCTCTTGATTGAATTTATATTTTTACTCTTTTAAAGATATTTATTTGTTAGGTTTTTAAAGTTTTAATGCTGGAAACTTCCCAGAGTCATTTGCTATGAGATGGGCAGCAAACAAACTCGATAAAGAGATATTTCTATTGTATCATATTACCCTCTCAGGAACCTCTTGTGTGTTCTTTCCAGAATGCGGCAATGGGCTTTGGCATTTCCAAAAGCCATTTTCATCATAGCTTGTAACTTTTACTTGTACATATCCTCTATGACTGGGCTGATCCTTCAAGTAAAACATGGTCATGTTGGTTTGTGTCTGCAGCAGTGTGCTTGTAATCCTTGAAGCTTAATGTAATGTGTGAGTTAGGCTTCTATACAGTGGTGGGATTCAAATAATTTGACAACCGGTTCTCCGCCCTCATGATTTCTTCCAACAACCAGTTTGCCAAACTGCTCAGAAAGTTAACAACAGGTTCTCCCGAACTGGTGTGAACTGGCTGAATCCCACCACTGCTTCTATAACTGATGTAAAAAATCATGATTAAAACAAATTGTGCTTTAGCAAAATATGTGGTCCCCAGCCATCTTTTGTACCTAAAGCAGGACCAGAACCTCTGACTTCTAACCCAATGCCTTAGCCACTAGACCAAACAGATTTAGTCAAATTCTACTCAAATTTACTCAAGAAAATACACATCCCAATAAATACATTTCCTCCCATTTCCCAACATATGCATTTTTGCAGTATTTTTTCCTCCAATATATTGTTTTTCAAAATAGCAAAGACACTTGTGATAATGGATCTGGGTCATGCTTTAGGCTAGGGAACCTAGTTGACTTTAAAGACTCCAAAATATTCCTCATTGCCTATAGTTCTAACCCAGCCTGCTCAGTGACTTAGAATTACTTAACGGCTGTGGCTGCATTGGGGTCAGGTGTATCGCTTGGTCTCCATGGGTTTTGGTGACAAAGCTACGTTTACGTTGCCTGCTGCCTTTTTGCCTGGGTGTGACAATGGAATATACTGTCACCAGGGCTCTGATGTTTAAATGCCAGCTTCTGCCGCTTTTCAAAGGCCATCAATACAAAGGCAAAACTGGTCTCTCACACATTCACCCTCACCTTTGTTACTCTTTGTATGTGTGTCTGTGTCTGTGTGCGTGTGAGAGAGAGAGAGACAGAGAGAAAGAGAGAGAGGGAGAGAGGACATCTATGACAATTTTACTTGGTATTGTGGGTATGTTGGGAGGGAAGGAAAGAGAAAGAAAGTAATTTTTGCCCAATATTTCATTATTAATAGCTTGGGGTGTTGCTTATACAAAAAAGAAGAAGAAGCACTGGTGACCCCTTGTGGCTGCATCCATGAATTGCTTTGGGCTTCAGCGTTTGCCAGGATGATACTGTTTTTCCTCCATTAAAATGTTTTGGCACCCCAAGCAGAGAGGATCACAGTATAATGTTACAGTTGTGAATACCTTCCTAGTAGTTGGAATTAAAAGGAGGTCAGGTTAAAGACTTTGTGGTAATTAGAGTTACCAAATGACAAAAGGCAGAGAAGATCATAATTTTTATTTTGACAATCTGGAGCCCCTGGTGTAGAAAACCTCTGAGTTTCACAGCTCATGCCGCGCAGACTGATTCATCTCTGCTTCGTCAAGAGTCCCCAGCACTATTAGCATCAATATTTCCTCCCGCCTCCTACCTTGTACCCACCAGGCTTGCGGTATGATTCATCTGCTGTTCCCTGGCATCTTCCAGGAGCTGCTTTTTTCCTCCTTCAGAGATGAGCAATCGCAGAACCAGCCTTCAGGAAAAGGAAACGAGTTTTCAAAAGCAGCCATCTGAAATTGCTGAAAAATCTACTGCAACATTTGGTGTAGCTTCTGGGGAGAACAGCACTCTTGATGCAAATCACTGATTGGTTGCAAAGATTTCTTTTAAAGCTCAGATATATGATATATTATAAAACTATAATTTTGCTTAAGGGTTATTAAGGCATAAAGATTTTTTTCCCTGGGTTCGAGGCAATGTCTTGGTGCTGCAGGCTGTTAAATGCCTAGCACTTAAGTTCTAGCTGCCTGCAATTAGTGCAGGCTCGAATCCCACTGTTAAGTTTGCATAGAGAGGCAGACACGGAGTGCTTCAGCTCTTAATTTTACTGTGACTTCAACTCAGAACGGACCCATTTGGCTTAGCTGAGGCAGCTTTATATAGCCGGCTGCCTCAGCTGACAGCCAATCAGAGTGCAGGGTTTTCCCACACTTTTTAACCAATGATTTCAAACACTTTACAAGAACAACCAATCAATTCAAACTCTGCATACATAAAACCCCTCCCCACTAGGTTTAGTCCATACTCAAACCCCATCTATCTAATGTACGCTTTTAAATAGGTGGGGCTCTTACGTGTACGTTGAGACCTGCGTGGTTCAGGTGTTTTAGGGTTCTCACATTGTGAGGGAGGAAATGTGTCTGTTAACATCTCCTTCCTTGACTTCTAGTAATGGTAGAACCTGTTTGGTTACTACAACCTGGTCTCTCTTCCCAATCCATCTCCAACCCAATGTCAACACCTAAGTCTGGTAGTGATGTGCAATCTTCCATTTGTAAAAATGGTTGTTGGCACTGTGACAGGTTTTGGGATGGTTCCTGTCGTGTTAGCTTGTTACACATGGGGTTGATTCTTGCTTGATGATTACCCTCATAATCCTCCCCTTCCCCCCTAGAAGAGGCAGTAGGTATGGGAACCAGAGAGGAGCAATGGCGATGCTCTTGAGGTAGTCTGGATCTTAACTGATCAATGTGCCTGCTCCAGAGGACACCATCCTCCGTTTGTACCCTGTAAGACCTGGGGCTGGTGATTTGGGTTATCTCAGCAGGAATCCATAATGGTTCACCCACAAGGTTTTTTTGCATAGACAGAATCACCCACAGTGAATGTGCGAGTTTTGCTAATGGAATCTAGTGGTGCGTTGGGTGCGTAAGTGGGATGAAGGCGGTCAAGGGGAGACCTGACTTTCCTACCCATCAACAATTCGGCTGGGGTTAAATTAGTTGAGGGGTTGGGGGTGATATGCTGGACACTGAGTAGTTTTTCAACTTTCTCAGTGATGTCCCCTGGACCCAATTGCTGGAGTTTCTCCTTGGTAAATCATACCATTCGTTCAGCCCGGCCATTAGCCGAAGGATGCCCAGGGGCTGTAAGGGCGTGTCTTATACCCTGTTGTGCTAAATATAATTCAAAAAGGTTGGATGTAAATTGAGGACCATTGTCAGAAACAAGAACATCAGGTAACCCATGAGTTACAAAAAGTTTCTTAAGCTGTTTGATGACAGCTTCAGCTGTGGTGGATGCCATAGGGATAACCTCTAGCCATTTGGAGTATGCATCTACTATAATAAGGAAAGTGTGCCCTCTGGTAGGGCCAGCAAAATCAATGTGAATCCTGGACCATGGGCCCCTAGGACATTCCCATTCCTGTTTGGGGGCAAGAGGTGGGGCAGGCCTGACTACCTGACAGTTGGGACAGGATGCAACCCAGTTTTCAACCATTTTGTCAATACCTGGCCACCATACATAACTCCTGGCCAATCCCTTCATTCTGACAATTCACGGATGACCCTCATGTAACATTTCCAAAACCTCTTTCTGTAGTTCTGCAGGAATAACCACCCTGTTACCCCACAAAATACATCCCCTTAATACAGATAATTCAGTTTGTCTGGATTTAAAAGGTTGGGCAAGTTGAGGTAGATCTTGTAGTGGCCAACCTTTTTTGATCCAGCCAACAATAGGAGACAATAAAGAGTCTTTGGCAGTTTCTCTAGCAATCTCAGCAGCATGGACTGGAAGCTTAGCAACAGTTTCTAGAAAAAAAGCATAAGTCTCAGGAGCAGGGTCCTCAGTGTGTGAAATAAGTGGGCAGCGACTCAGTGCATCACCGTGTCCAATGTCCTTGCCAGGCTTGCGGATAAGCTTGTATGAATAAGCAGCAAGAAATTCAGTCCAGCTCAGCATTCTTGGTGACAGGATAGTAGGTGTAGGCTTGTCTCCTGCCACAATGCCTAACAAAGGTTTGTGATCTGTAACAATGGTAAATGTTCTCCCATACAGATATTCATGAAATTTCTTAACAGCTGCAACAATTGCCAATGCCTCCTTATCCAATTGGCTGTAATTCCTCTTTTAATACTGTTAAATGCTGATTGTTCCTTCCTGCCCCAGACCCAAACAGACTTTTTATCAAGTAAATTGTGCAATGGTTCAGCAATGGTTGCCTTCTGAGGTAGGAACATGTGATAAAAGTTAATGAGTCCAAGGAAAGCTTGCAAATCTGTTTTGCATTTAAGTCTAGGGGCTTCTTTGGTTGCTTTAACCTTGGCATCTATTGTCAATCATGTAGCCCAGGAACTCAACCTTGTCAGTTTTAAGAGTGCATTTTTCTTCCTTGACTCTTAACCCCGCTTTCCTGAATCTGGTAAGGACCTCTCTGAGTCTCTCATGTAATTGAGTGTCATTTTCAGCAGAAATTAAAACATCATCAAAATAGGGCACCACCCCTGGCAACCCTTGTAACATTCTTTCCATAAGGCTTTGGAAGATGCCTGGTGCCACGCTTACTTCAAATTGCAATCTTTTTCATTTGAAGGCACGTCTATGGGTCACAATGGTTTGGGCTTCAGCAGTGGCATCATCAACTGTTAATTGTTGATATGCCTGTGCCAGGTCCAACTTGGCAAAACTGTGCCCCCTCCAAGAGAGTGTAATAAATGATGCACTACTGGAACTGGATATGCGCTCTGTTGTAGCACATGGTTCAATGTCCCCTTGTAGTCTCTGCAGATTCTCACAGACCCATCAGCCTTGACTGGTGTGACTATGGGTGTCTCCCACCTGGAGTGATCAGTGGGCTCTAAAACCCCTTGAGCTATTAGTTTATCTAATTGTGCATCAATTTTTCCTTTAAGGCAAATGGAACCCTTCTGGGTTTTAAATGGATTGGTTGTACCTTGGGATCTAGGTTAAAGGTGATAGGGGTCCCCAAGTACTTGCCTAATCCATCGCTGAAGACCTCTGGAAATTCAGACTTCAAGGCTTCTTCCCACTCAGTGTTGCTCACGTGATTGATGCCAGTCACCTCGATGCCCAGCGGGTTGAGCCATTCAAGTCCCAGCAGACTTGGGTGATCCTTGTCAACGATGGTCAGTGGTAGGCGTTTGGTGTGGCCCTTGAACTTCACGTTGAATTCTCTTGTTCCAACTACTGGAATCTTGTTCCCTTGGTGGTCTTTAAGAGTCAGTGCTTGCTTCTGGAAATGCTTCTTCTGAATGTTGGGAAGTAGCCTGTGAATAGTGTCCCATGACACCATAGATAAATAGCAGCCTGAGTCCACTTCCATTTGGCAAGGCCTTCCTTCAATGAGTACCTTCACATGTACTTTTCTGCTTCTTAAGGGTGAAGAATGACCAATGGTGACTGTTTGATGAGTTTCATTCTTCCCATTTGCTTCTGTATTGCGCCCCATTTTCTCACTGAAGTTGTTAAGCTTGAAATCTTTGTCAGGAAACTTCTTTCTGCTTGGTGGAGTTCTGGCTGGTTTGCAGACTCTTGCAAGGTGACCTCTTTTTTCACAACGGAGACAGATGGTATCAAAAACTTGCATTCAGTGGGGTGCCCCCACAACCTCTGCAATAAAAGTCTTGCCTCTTTCTTCCAAGGTCTTTCCTTTTCTTCTGCATTCTGAGTCTATAAATTCCTTCCTCCACCTCACTACAGTCTGAATCAGAATCTATTTGCTTGCAATGGGTTGTTGTGGATTTTTCCACATCAGGATGGCTTGAGGCCTTGTTAATTTTCTTCATGGCTGCTGCTGAGGACTTGGTAGCTTCCGCTGAAGAAGCTTCTTCTATGGCCTCCTTAAGCGTGATCTTAGGTTTCATTAATAATTTGCTCTGCAAAACCTTGTCTTTAGGGCTAGAACAAATCGATCGCACATGGCCTCTTCTAAGTTGATAAATTCACATGCACCCCAATGTCCCTTAAACTTGCCACAAAGTCATTAACGTTTTCGCTTTCCCTTGATCCCGATGGTAGAATTCGTGTCTCTTAATGAGGCACGATACTTGTGGCGTAATGGGCTCTTAATAACTTTTCTAAATCAGGCCAGTCCATTATCTTCATGTCTGCAGCTCCGCCAATGCCTTTGCCATCTTGAAACGGCCGGACCGCAGTGGGTGAGAAAGACCGCCCTCTTCCGCTTCTCGGAAATGTCGGCGATCGTTTCCTCCAAATACATTTGGAAATGATCGCATACGAGTCCCAGTCTTCTGCCGTCGAATCGAACGGGGCTAGGGGGGTGTTCAGTGCAGCCATCTCTCTCGGCTTGTTTTCTGCGTCATCTTCTCTTCAGGAAGGATCCCACATTCGTCGCCAGTGTTAGATTTGCATGAAGAGTCAGACGTGAAGTGCTTCAGTGAAGAGTTTATTAGTGACTACAGCTCATAACAGACCCAATTTGGCTGGTCTGTGGCTGCTACTTATAGCCAGCAGCCGCAGTTGCCAGCCAATCAGAGTGCAGGATTTTCCTGCACTTTTTAAATCAATCATTTCTGACATTTTACAAGAACAGTTCAAACTTAACCAATGACATTCAAACCTGCATACATAACACCTTATACCTCTCTTCTCAATTGTTTTATGTGGGGAAAATATCAAGATACTGTAATTAATTTTTTTACCAATGACATTCAAACCTGCATACATAACAGATTGCTTAACTGAAACCAAGTTTTAACAGCAGCTGTGGTAAAGGGCCAACAAGACAGAGCCTTGAACTAATGATTTTCATCAAGCTGGTCTCATGTCAATAATTAAATATCCTAAGCCAAATTTGTGTCTAAATGGAAGGAAGAGCAATTGATTTCAATTTTTAGATGTTCAGCTTAGACGTTGGCAAAAAAAAGATATAACATAACTGAACTATGGGTTTAAATCATGAGAATGTCAAGGCTGAAGATTAAAATTATGACTTTTTGTAAGTAGAATGCATTAAAAATTTAATGTTCTGCAAAATTGTAAACTGGCACATATTATTGTTGGACTGTCTGTGTTTCTGATTACTGAAGACCCATGAAAAACATTTGAAAAGTCTAATTTGTCCATTGAACTGATTATTCAAATACCATATATGAGACACACGCTATTTAGAGAGCACAGTTACTGCTCTATTACTGTAATTTACTACTGTTTTGCTTTTTTAAGAATACAATTTGGAAAATGTCCTCATTTGTCTTCTTGCACTTAACTTTTGTCTGGGAAAGAACTGTAGCATCTCTTTTGTACAATGAAAATAGTTTCTTTGTAGCCAATCTGGGTACATGATAGACTGTAGGTGTTAAGAATTCAGCAATGTTATTAACGTATAGATGAAAGTGAAAAGAAACTAGGATATTCCTTGCTTAGCCTATTTCTAAAGGTACAGAATCTGAAAGACTTCAAACCTACAAAAATTATCTGTTGTGGAGAGGGCTAGTATTTCACGGGGAAAATAAAATGGGTTTTTTTGCATAATAATTTGCTACTTAATATAATTTTTATAGCCCCTCTTTCAGAATAATAATCCTCTCAAGCCCTATCTTTAAAGGAATTAAAGAATTGTAAATAAAAATACAATCACTATTACTGAAAAACAAACAAACAATCCCATAAGACATTTGATGACAATTGTCAAGCAGGTTTGGGTGATGGTTGTTGACCCCACTTCCTTCTCTGTTTAGAGATCCTTTCCACAGGGAAAATGGTGGCAACAGTTTTGCAGGGTATATGTTGGGGAGAAGAATCCAACTGAGAAAACTTTTATGATGCTTATTGCTCATCTTCATTCCTGAGTTTATGGCAATTGCTTTGACAAGGGAATAGAGAAAGAGCTTAACTGAGCAGCTTTGGAGAATGCTTGTTACTTGTCCAATGTACCTTGAAGTTGAAGTCTTGTCATTCAAATTGTTGTGATTTCCCCCCTCTTCTAGGCTAACTGATAAACCACCCTTCTGTGGTTGGAAGCAATTAGTGCTTCCCACTGTTACCCTTAGAACATTTAACACACTCTAATTCAATAGGTTAGATCAAAGGAATTATCCACAGTGTCCCTACCTACTCTCCATAACTCTGTTTTCAGTTAACACTGTTAATTAACTCAGTTAATAAATCCATAAGCTAATATAAAGTCCATAAGCTAATATAAAGATTAAAAAGTTGTGGAGAATGTTAGCATCAGTTGCTGTTATTAGAAACATTCAAGTATGTTAGCTAAAATGTCTGCTGTTTGCTTGACCTTAGCACCAGAGTCAAATGAGAACGATGGAGTGTTGCATAAATTAATCAAAGGCAATAATGTGCTCCAGAATCATGCATGTATTCCTCAATAAGCCTATTAATTATACAAAAAGGCATAATTAATAAACAAATCCACTAGTCTAGGAAAAAGTTATTAATGTTTGCCAGCTTGCTATTCTCCCTTAAATGAAAATTTCATTAATTAAAATTTTGAGCAGTGTATTCATTTAATCCTGAATTAATGCTACTATGTGTTAAATTATTCTCAGTTGATGTATAGTTGTTGATATTTCAAATTGCCCACCCCTACATGGTCTTCTCTTTATTCTTAAATAATTGCATAACCTAGGAGACAAAATCTAGGATGTTCATCTTTTGCAGCTCATTTTGCTGTAAGTGTAGGGATATGGATCACTGCAAAAACTCTTTCTTATACTAAAGATAAATCCATTCTAAAGCAGTTGCTGCTGATTGTTTAATTTTCATGCTGGCAGTCACATGGAAAGGAGATGTCTAGGGGTGGGATTCAAATTTCTTAATAACCGGTTCTGTGGGTGTGGCCTAGTTTGTGGTGTGGCTTGGTGGTCATGTGACTGGGTGGGCATGGCTTGCTAACTGGGCATGGCTTGTTGGTCATGTGACTGGCTGGGCATGGCTTGTATGTAAATATTATAAATATTGATGTAAATATTGATTTTTTAAATAAAAAAAGAGCAACTTTTACCCAAATGCAGGCAAAAGCAGGCAGGCAGATTGAGTTGCTCACGGAATCACAGTTCACTTAGAGATCTATCTATCTGCAGTCGGCTACCTGAGTCTGCACTGAAAAGCTTCAGTCCTAAGGAAGGTTTGGCTCTGCTTTTAGATTAGCTAGAAAGCAAGAAATCCAAAGATTTCCTGCTTTGAACCTAATCTAAATCTCCTGGCAGAGCAGAACAGCTGATGTTTGGGGGTGGGAAAAAGGAAAAATAGCAACTTACCAAACCAGGCAAGTTGGATGGCTCGCATGCCAGGTAAAGAGTGAGTGGGCGGGGCAGGGTGGGACCAGCCAGTGGAGCGATTTGATGGTTCTCTGAACTGGGGACAATCGTGTGTGCAGCGTTTGCAAGAAATCATCAGCTGTGATGTCTGGACAGCTGACATGCACTGTGCTTGGGTGCGCAGCATTTGAAAATCCTCTTGTTTCCTGCTTTTTCAACCTCAGCTGTGCCACACAAAGTAGCTGAGGAGGGAAAAGCAGGGAATAAAGGACAGCCTAGAGCCCAGGCAGGTAGCATCCCACCCCTGGAGATGTACACCACAGAAGCAAATAGGCCCGTCCCAATTTTAGTTACTACAGGGTGCTGTTACCCTGGGAAAGTGAAAGGTACTTTTCCGTAATTAAAGTGGGCTGCATCACTTGATGGAAATGTCTTCTGCACATGTTTTTGCATGTAAACAATGCCATCACCACCTCAACACTGGCACCCAGGAAGTGGAATGTCATTGCATTTTGCAGAGCTGCATCAAATGGCCTTTTGACCGAAAGCTAGGCAATCTGGTTGCATTTAACAACTTTGAAGCAGCATAAACTTAGTCAGCATATATCTGATATCAACACTCATTAATAATGTTTAGATAAATTTAGATCAATTCATCTGCCTCCATTGGGGCATAAAGCTCTTAGTCATAACATTTCAACACCGGCCTAACTTCACATGGTCACTGGTTGAGGTAGTGGGTAAGTGAAGAATTAGTCTTATACCCTCACTTATATAGTTTGTAAGCATCTGATTTTGACCAGATTTTTTTTCAATAGAATGTATGTAAACATTGACTACAGTATCATGAAATTGATTTCTGAGATCATAAGAACAGCAGCCCCCTCCTCTGTTGGCTGGGGGAATAGCTATCAGGCAGAGGCATCTAAAACCATTAAATATTATGGATTGTCATATTTTAAGAGTACAGTGTCAAAACAACTTAAGAAATCAGTTTATATCATGCATTTCAGTATATTAGGATCAAACTAAAGATGTGGATCCTTTAATTATTTTCTCAGGAGCCTAATATTCTATAACACGGGTGTCAAACTCGCCACATCACATTGCTGTCATGTGATGTTTCATGGCATTTTTCCTATTCACGGAGCTGGGGTGGGCGTGGCCTGAGTGTGACGCATCCAGCCAGCGGGCTGCCAGTTTGACACCCCTGTTATATAAAACTTACCTTTTTTTGTCAAATAGGCACTTTTATAGGTAGTCCTCACTTACCTACTACTTCAATCAGTGATCATTTGAAGTTATGACGGTACTGAAATCTTATGACCAGTGCCCACATTTATATCTTTCATGGTGTTCCTCTGTCATGTAATTGCCATTACAGTCAATATGTGTTGTCCTGTTCATGATCTATTGTTTTTTTTTCCCCAGTTTGCAAAGTAGAGAGATTGAAAAGAAAGGGATTACCAAAAAGTAAGCAAGCACACAATTAGGAATACATATTAGAAGCAATGTGGTGGCATGAACAGTCCCAAACACACTTGTTAGAGCTGCGAGTATGCTACACAAATAGGCTGGTGCATTTCCCATTCTATGTTTGCTTATTCTTTTGTAATTCCTTTCTCTCCAATCTCTCCATCCTGGAAAAGTGGGGGCGGGCAAGCAATTTCTGTAGGCAATCTCCTGTGTCTGGCCCATTTTTTATTTCCTACTTGCAGTGTAAAAAGATTGGAGGGAAAGGGATTATAAGAGAGTAAGCAGACACACTATGGATAATACACTAGGCTGTTTCTATAGAGCACCTATTGTAACAATGCAGTTTATTGCTTTCAATTAGTATTACCTATTGTATGCCTGCTTACTCTCTTGTAATCTCTTTCTCTCCAATGAGTGTAAATACAAATATTAATTCTCTTCTTGTTAATTATCTCATTGCCAGAATGAGCAATTCAAAAGATGGGTAGAAGTGAAACAAAAACAGAAGGTGTGAAATGACTAGTCTTATAAGTTTTGAGCTGGCTGTTCCAGTGCTGCTGGAGTGAGCATTACAAAGCACAGGGGAGTGGGGAAAAGGAAAACATAGTTGCAATCACATGATTTCCCACTTAGTGACCACTTAGCAATGGAGTTGCCCATCACAATTGTGGTCACTCAATGACTAAAGCACTATCTGTATTCCAATGAAGATTTACATGGTATCCAGTGAGGTTAAAATTTAACAACTTAAATAACATAACCAAATAACTGGTTAAATTTTATTATTTATTATTTTATTTTTGAGACTTGTATGCCACCCCATCTCCGAAGACTCGGGGTGGCTCACAACTAAAACAGTAACAATAAATAATTAAAAAGAAATTAAATAGATTACAAGCCCAAAAACGAATTTATAAACATTAGAAATATAAAACCCCGCTCCCACAGGGTCACGGCCCGAATTGGTCAAACAACCAGGTCTTTAAATCATGGTGGAAGGCGCGGAGGTCAGGGGCCAGGCGGAGCCCCCAGGGGAAGTTGATTCCAGAGGTCCGGGGCCATGACAGAATAGGCTCGTCATTGGGGGACCGCCAGCCGGCATTGGCCCGCCGACGGGACCCCAGGAGTCCCTGCCTATGTGCTCCCACAGGGTGGCTGGCAGACGCAACTTGCATTATACTAAATGTCATTCCGGGAAAAATATTTTCTAAATATTATTTTTATTTGTTAGATTTATAATCCACGTTTTCTCTGGGACCTTGAGGTAGTTTACATATCTTTCATTTCATTTGGATAACCGTTCTGTGACTAGACTGCCCTGAAAGAATGCTTAGTCCATAGGCATCCAGTGAATTACCATGGGTGAAAGTAGAATAAACCTGTGTCTTCCCATTCTTAATCTAACATCCTAATCATTCCATCACCCTGTTCCTTACCCCTGCAACTTCATCCTTCTAGGTTCCAATATTATAGTTTTTTTAAAAAAATAATTTAGTTGTAATATTTCTTTATAGGTTAACAACTGTAGAAGTGCTTCATAGTTTTTTCTACTCTCTATGGCCATTTTATTTGTCATTTAATTTAGCTATAATTTCCAATTACCATTAGTGGAATTCTACAAAGTGTTACGGTTCTGAACAATCCAGCAAATCTCAGGCACTGTTCAAATGTTCATTTTTATTATTAACAATGACTCCTTCTTGTTAAGAAATTGATAATAAATTATCCAAGATGAAATCCTCTTAATGGATTTCAAATCTGAAGTACTTGATTAAATATCTAACAATAATCTCAGTGAAACCACTGAAGCCCACTTGCGAAAGTATATTCATGTTTATAATATTTTGCTTTAAAATAAGCTGGTCATTTCAATTTTATTTTTATAATAGTCTGAAGATACGTTTTCACAAATTATTATTGCAAAGATCGAGTGTAATCTAGAAGTCTGTTAAAGTAAGCAGCGTCAAAAGATTTGAAACCCAAAGCCTCTTATATCAGGAGCAAGCTTTAATCAACAGCCACAAGGAATCCACTGTCTTTTATTTATTGGTGAACATGCCCAATCAGAATAGATGTGACAGACAGGATATGAAGAGCTAAACTTCTGGCATAGAATAAAGATCTTTCATTGTGCTTTTTTCATGATCAAAGCAAGTTTGTTGCTTTAATGAGGCAGCTTGGAATATAATACATGAAACAAATAATTATTGCATATTCTTTTTCGGATGGTTAATAAGCATAGTAAAAGCTGCAATGCATTTGAACAAAATATTTAATGAGTGCTGCAAAATCCTGACATAAAGAAATCTAGTCCATTGCAAATTTATTTATTTATTTATTTATTTATTTATTTATTTATTTATTTATTAGATTTATATTCCGCCTCACTTCCCCCAAAGGGGAACTCGAGGCGGTGTACAAAAAGATAAAAACAATTCCTGTACAATATAAGAACAAGAAACTCATTCATACCAATCCAAAACATACACGGGGGAAAAGCAAAATCTCAAGATCTCAATACCATGCCCTCCGACAAAGCTAGGTCTTAACGGCTTTGCGGAAGGCAGGTAGATTTGGGTTGGTTCTAATCTCCGCGGGGAGCATATTCCAGAGGGACGGTGCCGCTACAGAGAAGGCCCTAGCCCGTGGACCCACCAGCCGACATTGCCTGGCTGATGGCATCCGGAGCCAGCCCTCCCTGTGAGATCTAACTGGGCGCTGGGAGGCATAAGGTCGCAGAAGGCGGTCTCGCAGGTATCCCGCTCCTAAGCCATGAAGGGCTTTAAAAGTTGTCACTAGCACCTTGAATTGCACCCGGAAGACCACTGGTAACCAGTGCAGCTCGCGGAGGATGAACAAAAGAGATAAAATACCATAATCAGATATTATTTGTTCTCTGTCTGATCAGTAGCAAAGTAAAGGGACATTCCTTTGTTGTTGTAAACTGAAACCTTCACTAAGGAAGGCCCAGAGCGGCCCAGATTTCTCTCGATAGCAAGATGAGTGGCATATAAATGTAATAAATAAAAAATAGACAAATCTTTTATAAATGTAACTTGGAGTAAGGCCTATCAAAAATCAGTGGGGATTACTTCTGTGTAGTTCTATGGAGAATTGGCCACATTGGGAATTTTGCAGTTGAAAGAGAAGAATCCAGTGTGATGCATTGATGTTGACTTCAATCAGCCATCTCTTGAAGATAAGCCTTATGTTGACATTACTTAGGACAAATATAACTCGCATGCTAAGAATAGCACAACCTCCCAGTTATTTTTTAAACAATTAAATCAAGCTAGATTTTATCAGCTGTCTTTACTTGTTAATCAGTTGTACTTTCTTTGAACTCCTTGCCTAAAGTATGTGACATTAACACTATGCACACCCTTCAGTTAGGAAAATAGTGTGTGCAAGTGTTTGTGACCAAGAACATTTTCTGTTGAAATTTAGTGAGCCACAGTTCTGGATGATGACATCAGAATAATTGTCCTTACTGCCTGGTGACCTCAGTGTTTTGCAGGTGGTGGCATTTTATATTGTAGAAAATAAAGGGACAGGATTAACATCACAGCTTAAGGCTGGGATGGGATATGGTCAGTGTCTGGGATAGGAGTGGGTCTCAATATTTTGAAATATATTCAAATAAAAGTCTGTGTTGTTTGGATACAAATGAGGTTTGCTAGTACCCACAGTAGCAGATACACAAGTTGTAATTCAGATTTTAAGTCACTGCTGTATTGTAAAATTAATATTATGCAATGGATATGTGAGAGGAGCAATGACAAAACTTGTCACTTCTAAAACTTCAGCGTTCGCACGAAAGAGAACCAGACGTACAGGGAATGGAGAACAGGTTTTTTTCAAGCTTGTGTGCTATTTCTTATGCAGGAGAAAAATGAAGCAAAGTGACTGTTAATGCACACATGTACTCAGTCAGCTAAGAATAAATTATGAAGCCTGAAAACAGATGCTGGTGCTTTGTTGATACAAAGAAAAATGCTTTGTATACATCACTGTGTATTAGAAAGCATCACTTTTGAGGATTTTGCACAACTTTACTAATATACCCAGAAGCAATGGAAAGCTGCCTCTTAGTGTGTGTGCATGGATCTGTGTGACAACTAAGTGAAAGGGTAAATACAAGAGTACTTAAACGTTTTTTTTAAAATTATGTTGAGGTAAGTTTATTAAGAGGTGCTAGCACCAATACTACAAATTCTCCAACAATTGTGTCTCAGAATGAGGCAGATATAATAAGAATAGCTTTACTGCCAGATCCAATCTGAGTTGGTCACTGGGACCAGAGGTTTGTTCTTCCAGACTTGTGCTTGAGCCCATCCTTGGGAAACTTCTTAATCACCAGGATTGAGTTCTGTTCTGTGCATACTATTTATGTGGTATCTGGTTGTGTGTGACTTTGAATTGTTCATTGGGGTTGTTATGTATGCAGGTTTGAAATCATTGGTTTAGTTTGAATTGTTCTTGTAAAGTGTTAGAAATGATTGGTTTAGAAAGTGCGGGAAAACCCTGCACTCTGATTGGCTGTCAGCTGCGGCTGCCGGCTATAAGTAGCAGCCACAGCAAAGCCAGTTGGGTCCGTTCTGAGCTGTAGTCACAAATAAACAAAAGAGCTTGAAGCACTCCGCGTCTGTCTCTTCATGCAAACTTAACAGGGGTGTTGATGGCTGACTATTAAGTCATAGATTGTTGATTCCTTATGCTGCTATGCCCTCGGCTCCTAAGTACCCGGTAATCTGGTAGTAAATGGCAAGGGTACGGTTTCCCAGGCTTCAATTTTTTCTCTGGCTGTTTTTATCCATGCTTGGTCAACAATCTTAGTAGCTGCAAAATTGAACGCATGTCCTTGTTCATTGCAGGCTACCAATGAGTTTGGGTCTCCTCTTCTAACAGCTTGTTCATGTTCTTTAATTTGGTGGTTAACTTCCTCCTGATCTGTCCTATGTAATCAAAGGGCAATCCACGCAGGGAATCCAATAAATTTCTCCCACTTCCAACCAATCTTTGTGCTGCATGATTTGATCTCCTATGGTAGCCTCTGAATGGTGGGCAATACCCACTTTCAGATCTCGGAAGCTGTGTTCTACTGCTTCTGAAATGTTTCTGATGTATAGCATCTCTTTCTATTTTTCGTTCTTTCTTTTTCTCTCCTTCTTTTTTCAAGGACTTGCAACAAGCTCCATTTTATCTGCTGGTGCTATAATGGTGAATGAGGAAAGCTAATATTATAAGCTGTTCCTCTGTAGCTGACTCGAGCACATTTCGACTACCAGTTCCATCATTCATGGAGAGTATGGTTTGATGTGCTTGCTTGGGGAACTATAGAACCTTTCATATTTAGAAGCCTTAATTAAATGTCACTTCAAATGTCTAGTTTTAATTCTGCTAATATCAGTCTAAACAGATACACGTTCAGAATCCTACTGTATCTTATCTTTCCTTCAATTCCTCCACCTACTGATGAAAATTAACTTAATGATCATTATAATTCAATACATCTGGTTGGTTCCAGTTTGGAAATGGCTGTTTCACAGGATCCCAAACACTCTTGGTGTGTGAATTTTGATTTGTGGCAATCGGAGGTGCTTTGAAAATATGATAGAATGGATTTAATTTTAATTCATTCTTGGCTTTGGTTAGATAATTACCAGGCTATTAGTTCCTTGAGTAGGGATAAAGCAGTTACCTAGTACTTAACATCTGATGCCCGTACTTTTTGAGATCAGGCTGTATTAAGAATTGTCTCTCATTGCTTAAAATACTCCAGTGAAAAGCTGTTTTTCAGAGAGCTTATGCCACCTGCTGCAGCTTTTATTTTAACACATTGGACCAATTTGCTAGGGGCAGCAAATGGAACATTAAGTACCATCCATGCATGATGTATTGGTTTAAAAGCCCCCATTAATGTGTCAAAAGTGCAGGAAATGATTTCACACATATGGCTGACATACTGCATCTAGAAACCTTCTGCTTATTTAAGTGTCTTGGAAGCCCCAACATCTATGTGCTTATGTTAGTTTTCTACATCTATGTAAGTAAGAAACCCTGGTCTTTAGATGTTGAATAGAGAATTGGAAATACCTTGGTTAGCTTACATTTACCAGGTGAGTTCTCAACTAAAATAAAGCAATTGCTCATTAGCAAATATAACCTCTGAATGCACTGAGACTCTTTTTTTTTGAGCAAATGTTCTGAGCAAACTACCCTTTCATGAAATCAATCTTAAACCAAGTAAACTTATATATAGATTATATGATGTGTCTCAAATATAGATTCACATATTGGTAAAATGTTTTGAATTCCTCTATCCCTTCCGCCCATCTATTGAAATGTGTTATGTAATGCTTTTTGAATTCTAGCATGCCTGATTATCTAGATGACCAGATACTCCAGCCCAGATTTATTGAGACTACAGATTTCGAAATTCCTAGTTATGGAGGTTGGGAAGATTGGCCTATACTATAAACAGCTGGTCATCAGAATCACATCTATCATTGATGATAGGTCCCTTACATAAGTATGGAGAGATCTATTTGTTCAGCTGCTGTCATCCTTTTTTTCCTCAAGATTTTCACATTCTATCAACATTGACTCCATATTTAAGGTCCCTAAGATATATCTACCTTGTTTTCTGATAAAAATCCCCAACTGTTCTTATTTTTTGTTGGTAGCTGGCTTTTGTTTATTACCACATATGTTCCATTTGGTAGATTTAGTTCTTCATAAAAAAAAATCACCTTGTTTTCTGTAATGACCATCCATAGTCCTGAAAACATAGCCTTCCTTTAAAAAAAACAACTTATGCCTTGCAAAAATTCATTCCTGCAATTATTTACAAACCTAGCCAGCAGTGCTCTGAATCCCATAGAGGTTTGCAAAACCTCGTTTGTGCTGTGTCTGTGCATTATGTTAATGTGATGTTCAATATAGGGAATAATACTTTATCATTATCCATAATGGAGAAGATTGCTTGCTTGCATAAGGAAACTGAGAACAATCTAAAAACTTGCTCTGGACCCCAATTTTCCCTGGGCAAAGTTGCTGTGGTTTGACAATGCTCCAGCTTTGTGATTGCAAAGATTTTTCGTGCATAGTGGAAGCAGTATCAGCATCACTCCAGATTTTGCTTGAAGTATGTTAACGGAGTCATGTCCCACATTTTGAGATTCCCTCATGTATTTCATTAGGGACCTTAGCAGAAAACTGGTGGAGGAATTGCTGTGCATATTGAATAAGGAACTATGTGATTAGTTTTTTATTCAATATGCACAGCAATTCCTGTGCATATTGAATAAAATCACATAGTTCTTTATTCAAGGAATAACTATGAATGAATAGTAAAAGGGGAAAGGAGAAAAACAAATCTTCACCAGAGATTTGTTTCTTGTTTTAACCTTTTTATATATTACTAGGTGAAAATGAATACATATGAATCAATTCCTCATTTGATAATCCTTAAACATTGGAATGTTTGAAAACCAAGCTACCCTTGAAAAACAGAATTGGATGAATCTCCTCTCTGTGAGAAAGTTATTTGAGTAAAAGAACATTCTTATCTAAAACATAAAGAATTATCCCAATGTATCAGAACTTTTGTAATAGAGCATGTTGTAGATCACATCTGTTGTTGAACATAATGTTGCCGGTGAGTTTGGGTTTTATAGCTTCCAGTAATAGCAGATAATTGTGATAAATGATTCATATCAACTACAAGTGACACTTTTTAAAATTTCCATATCTGGCAACCATAAAGCATTTATGAATGCTTCAATAGACCTCCATGACCAAAAACAGCTTTATGATTAATTTCATCTCAGTGTGGTAATTAGCAGGGTTTGAAGCGATTCCTGGAAACAGGCTGATAGAGGCGAAAGATTAACACACAAACTTTTTTTTTCAGAGCTACATATACCCAATAATGCATGAGTTTCTTCTGGAAACTGCTAGGTTTTTTATTACCTCAGATGAAAGAAAAGGGTCTTACAAAATTGGCACATGAGTCCTAAAAAGCAGAAATCAGTGTAAGGGGTCCCAAAGAGAGAATCTTCATACAAGTAAAGGGAAACAGTTTTAGTGGGAAAATACGTATCTGAATGGAAGCTGGCCTTGAAAACTGCTAAGAAGGCATTTTGTCTGAAATAGCTCTCAGTGCCTTTTAATCTAGTTACCCCAGGAGAGCAAATACTTCAAAGTAAAGTTTTTATTGAGAGTCAGTTCAGTCTAGTGGTTAAGTCATCAGGAGACTCTGAATTCTAGTCATGAAAGCTGGCTAGGTAACTTTAGGCCAGTACATCTACCTCAGCACCACCCACCTCACAGGACAACATGAGCACAATATGAGGAAGAAAGAGTATTAGGTATATTTGATGCCTTGAGTTATGTATAAAAATAATAAAGACAGGATAAATAAATGAATAAATTATTTCATATCCCAGGGTTGCATTCCAGCATTCAAATTAGATGCTAACATTGGAACACCCATCGTTTAAAAAGCTTAAGATGCAGCTTCCTGGAGAAATACATTTTTATCTTTTGTGATGATGAAATAAATGGTTGGCTTGTGGTACATATGTGAGAGCCTTTAGCAGTGCTAACTACTAATAAGTAACAGCACACTTATTATAATATATTCTTACAGACACAAAAGAAGCTGTTTCCATGAAAGACCTAAAAAGTGAGTCTTATTTTTATAATTATGCTCTTACCGTTGTTTGTTTTTATTTCACCGTTATTAGTGTTTGCTTTGATACATCCAATTATGCGTATTGAAGTATATCATTTTATACATTCTTTTTTCTTTTTGGTAAAAGGCGTCTTGCACTCAACAGGATTTACGTCTGGATAGATCTGCGGAGGATTGTGCTGTAAAATTGTATGAAAATGCAAATATGGAAAGAGTGACACCATTTATAATTTTAAAGTGACATGTTTAGACTTAGCAGTTTCTTCTATTCTGAATCAATTCACACTGCATTTTCAGTTCCCCGTTCCCATTTGTGACTGACAGTTATTTCTTCCCTTCTCCATTTTCTTTAAAAAAATTTACATCTTGAATAAGCAGATAGGGATTGAAATGTCAACTGTGATCTGAGCTGAGTATTTCTTAGTGGCCATGAGCTGGTAGAAGAGTTCGTTTATCTGGTTCCTATATAATAAGGTCTGAAGACTCTTAGTCCTTGAATAATGAAAACAAGACCCTGGCATGAAAAATACAACTCATCAAGCCTGGCAGCATTTGTGTTTCTGTTTCGGGAAAGTGATGCAGGTAACAAAGAATCCTGCATTATTTAACCAGGTAAAATGTGGCCTAAAATTGCCCCATTTTAGCTTTCAGCTATGTGTAGGAAGTCCTTGGACCTATGATTACAATTGGGTCATAATTTCCATTGCTAAATGAGGTACCTCATTTTTTTTGTCATGGTTGTTAAGTGCATCACAGTCTTTAAGCAAATCCGGCTTCCATCATTGGCTTTGCTTGTGGGAAGCCAGCTGGGAAGGTCACAAATAGTGATCCCATGGTCCCACGATGCTGGACAGCCATAAATACATGCCAATTGCCAAGTGTCCAAATTATTATCACATGGCTATTGGGATGATGCAACAAAAATTGTGAGGACTGGTCATAAGTAACTTTTTTTCAGTGTCACTGTAACATTGAACAGTCCCTAAACAAATGGTTGTAAATTGAGGACCCCCTGTATTCTTCTGCTGAATTGCAGAAGGTATCCAGGTACTTACAGAAGAAAGAAAAGGAAAACACATCTGAAAGGAGGACTACTTGTTTCAGAATTTTTCCAGCATGTTGCAGTGAAATTATTCTCCCTGGGCTTCTATAGCACCACTAAAAACTACATACAACTCAGTATCACAATGTTTCTCATTTGAGCATCAGGAGGAATCATGCAACCAATTGTGGCATTCAGTTCCCGGGAAGTAGATGCATGAATAAAGGGAAGACTTTGGATCATCAAAAGCAAAAAATAAATAAAAATGAACACTTGAGAACCCCCAGAGCAAAAGGTCATCACAGGAAAGATAAAATACAAATATAATTGCTGCTTCTTGCTGCTGATTTCAATTGTTCAGTTTGGGTAGCAGGTGCTGAAATGTACAGCTTTGATGGACAATTCTGATCCTTCAAGCGTGGCATCTTCCATCCTAGGAAAATGGATGCTGCAATCCATCATGTCCCTGACATAAATGATCATAGTTCAATATTCTCTTCTGAGTAGCACTTATCTTTGGCATTACAGAAGGAGCGTCTGATTGTTGTCTTGTCAAACAGGCATGTTTTGCACAGAGACAAGCTGTGAACTGACTCTAATCACATGTAGTCCCATTGACCTGAAGTGGGGATGGGTATTCCCATTTATCATAAAAGATGGATCAAACACAAGCCAGATTGTTCATTGTTTGCACATGTACATGTATATCAAAGTTGAGCTGGTGACACTGATCTGTAATACAGCTTGAGAATAACCTGTTTTGCTTTATTTTGGGGGAGGAGAGCACAAATATAGAGACTTTAGTTACTTTCAGGGGGAATGTTATTCTAGCTATGCCTTTTTATGCAAATGATGCATGTGGTTTGTGAAATGACTATTAAATTGTGATGCTACATTTGTTAATATTAATAATTATCACTTGATTTCAAATCACACTTTCTCCCCATTTTTGACTTAATAGAATTCCAAGTAACAACTTATTTTAATTATCTTCTCTTTTTCCTTATGAAAAGGATACTAAAGGCAATATTTTTCCTATGTTGTTTCCCCATCTTTTTTTTATTTATTTTGTTATGGCACCCCTTGTTATGATTGCTTTAATTTGTTCTCATTTCAAGAGCCAGCAAAAACTCCTGTATCCCCGCAGCCAGTTTCTGTAAAAGTGGCAACACCAGGTAAACAATTCAATTATATTCTCTTGCTTTGTTTTCAGGATTATTTAATCATCCCTTTTGGGCAGCATGTATTTATTTTTTTTTATTATTATTTTATTTAATTGGACCAGAGCGCCATCTGTTGGTTCAGATGAATAGGAACTCCTTTTGTTCTGTGAAAATAAAAACAATGTAGTGGATTTTAAACTGCCCTGCCAACTGACAAAATCATACATAATCATTTACAAGCCACAATAATTGGATTCACTCATTGTGTTAAATCAAAACTAAGCACACTATACTGCATTTGGCATAGTCATGCATGAGGAGCAAACCTTGCAAATCTTGGAAGGAAAGCTTTTCCTCACAGAACATGATCTGAGGGTGGAATTTCTTGAAACAAGAGCCATGCACAAGTAAGGCTGCTTTGGGGCGGCAAGATCAGTGGATATTCACTGCATTTACTGTTGTGAGCTGCCCTGGGTCCTTCGGGAGATAGAGCGGCATAGAAATCCCAGTATAAAATAAAATCCCAGTATAAAATTTCTGTAAAATACTTGCCCACATTTGCAAATATAGACCTAGATGAAAGCCTTCCTGCAAAGGGCTGCATTATTTGGGGAACGGGACAAAAAAACATTTTTACTGGCCTACAGCAGGTTTGTTCCATTTATAGAAGATCATCCCATATTTAATTAGTTATTATACAGCTGTCCTTTACCTGTTTTTGTGGAAAACCCAACAACATGGGTTACCCAGTTACAAATTTTCTATTATAATAAACATTTGGTATTTCTACTCTGAATACTTAACTATGATAAAATTATTTCTAAAGTTGACTCTGTAGGCATGAATTGGCTTCTGCAAATCAGCATCCTCCTTTAGCCACTTTTTTTTAGAGAAGAGGATGGAGGTGACAGAAAGTAAAAAGAAGATAATATTTTTCTTCAATAATTGTTGGTTTGATTCTGTGGCCCACAAATGTGGGCCCCAAATAGATGATCCCAATTAAATAGAAAATCTTATCCTTTTTTTATCTGTATGAAGTAAGTGAAAGGAGGAAACAGATGCTGAAGGTATAATATAATTATCAAATCTCACCAGGCTCAAGGTTGACTCAGCCTTCCATCCTTCCGAGGTGGGTAAAATGAGGACCCAAATTGTTGGGGCAAATATGTTGACTCTGTAAACCAGTTAGAGAGAGGGCTGTAAAGCATTGTAAAGTGGTGTATAAGTCTAAGTGCTATTGCTATCCTAAGGCAACAGATTATTCAAATAGTCCCACAAAGAAATAATTTTATAAATTGTTCCTCTGATAACAGTGACTCAGGTCATTTCAGATGACTTCAAATATAGTCTTCACAACATATAAATCCTCATTTAGCCATTTTGAATAGTATTATTCCTTTGAAAGAATATCAACATTAAAATCATTCATGAGAATACATTCATTGCTCTGCAGAATGATGACTTCCATTAACAAAAATGACATTATAAAGTAATTGCTAGTTCTTAAAAACAAACCCACTTTTTTTCCAGATATTTTTTAACATCCCAGTCTGCCCAGCTCCCTGAAATATTAAAGTAATAGCCAGGCCCAGTTTTGCTTCTTTCCCTGAAAAGTAAGCTACATGCTGCCATCTGCTGAAACAAATTTGTAAATTCATCAGAAAAATATTGTGATTTTTTAAAAACAATCGTTTATGTCAATATTGCAACATTTGCTGAAAATGCTTATAGGGCTGAATTATTCTAAAAATAATTTAATGCCTGAAAAAATATTTTAATAAAACACAGAACTTTTGTTGAAACTATGTAGTAATATATGTGAATGACTGAACAGCTTGAAAGGATTAAATGTTCAGGTGAATTCTTGCATGAATTCAAAAATCAGAGTGACCATTAAAACATCTTGCAGTAGGAGGAAACTTGGATTTAAGTTTGATTGAAATCCATGGGGAAATAAAAATTCTGCACAATAAAATGTTTGCAGTTCAATTGCCGAAATGTTTATTCAGAAGCAATTCCTACAGAGTTAGTGTGACTGACTTTCACATATTTCTATATTTTATCTTTCACATATTTGAATATTTTATCATTAAAATCCCATTTATTTATTTTCTTTAAAATTGGATAAACATACCCCCTTCAAAACTGAGTTTCTCAGGATGACTTACAAAATATTAAAATCATAGTGTATATTTAAACTAAAACAATTAAAATGTACTATATAAACAATAAAAGTCTAGCTGCACATTGATCAAAATGCTTCTGTGTAGTGTATGTGCATGCATATTTGTAGTATTAACAGGGTAAAAAGATATGGGAAAACTATATGTAATATACTTTTGTAATATAGTATATATACTATCATTTTTATTGAAGAAATGCTTAACAAAATAAAAACCACAAAGGAAAATAAAGATAATAAATAAAAATAGTAAATAGTGAAAAAAGCAGAAAAGGAAGAAAAGGACAATAAGGATTATAAAGAAGCAGCTTCCAGTCTTCTTGACAGTAGCTAAAAAGATTTTAATTCTTTCCACTCTCAAGATTCCACATGCATGTATCAGTAGCAACTTTCAGTATGTGTTGACACTGTAAACAGTCTGGATGATCTTGGAGCCCCTGGACATTACTATTTACATGAAAGTAACTACAATCCATTAAAGGTGTTAAGTTTGCATGAAGAGTCAGACGCGAAGAGCTTCAGTGAAGAGTTTATTTAGTGACTACAGCTCGAATGGACCCAACTTGGCTGGGCTACGGCTGCTACTTATAGCCAGCAGCCATAGTTGCCAGCCAATCAGAGTGCAGGGTTTTCCCACTTTTAAACCAATCTATTTGACATTTTACAAGAACAATTCAAACTAAACCAATGACATTCAAACCTACATACATAACACCCCTCCCCACTAGGTTCAGTCCATACCAAACCCCAACCTATCTAATGTATTCTTTTAAATAGGTGGGGCTCTTGCACGTTGAGACCTTCGTGGTTCAGAAGTTTTAACATTCTCACCCAGTGAGAGAGGAAATGTGTCTGCTGACATTTCCCCACTGGGACTTCCTGTGAAAGAAGACCCTGTTTGATTGTTAGAATCTGGTCTCTCCTCCCAACCCATCTCCAGCCCGATGTCAGCACCCAAGTCAGGTAGTGATGTACAATCTTCCATTTCTAAGGATGGAATTTGGCATTGTGACAGGTTTTGGAATGGTTCCTGTCATAATGGCTCGTTACACATGGGGTGGATTCTTGCTTGCTGATTTTCCTCCTGTTCCTCCCCTTCCCCCCTAGAATTGACATCAGATGAGGGAACTAGAGAGGAACAAGTGCGATGTTCCTGAGGGAACCTGGATCTAAGTTGATCAATGTGCCTGCTCCAGAGGAGTCCATCCTCTGTTTGCACCCTGTAAGAACGAGGGCCTGTGATTTGAGTTATCTCAGCAGGAATCCACAAAGGTTCACCCATAAGGTTCTTAGCATAAACAGAATCACCCACACTGAACGTGCGAACTTTGCTAGTGGAATCTGGTGGTGCATTGGGTGCGTAAGTGGGATGAAGGCGATCAAGGGGAGACCTAAGTTTCCTACCCATCAACAACTCTGCTGGGGATAAGTTATAAGATGGGTTAGGAGTGATGTGCTGAACACTAAGAAGTTTTTCAACTTTCTCAGTGATGTCCCCAGGACCCAGTTGCTGAAGCTTCTCCTTGGTAAAACGTACCATGCGTTCAGCCCGGCCGTTAGCCAAAGGGTGCCCAGGGGCAGTAAGGGCATGTCTGATACCCTGTGGGCTAAATAGGATTCAAAAAGGTTGGATGTAAATTGAGGGCCATTGTCAGAGACAAAAACATCTAGTAACCCGTGGGTTACAAAAAGTTTTTTGAGCTGTTTGATGACAGCATCAGTGGTGGTGGATACCATGGGAATTACCTCTAGCCATTTGGAATATGCATCTACTATAATAAGAAAGGTGTGCCCTCTGGTAGGGCCAGCAAAATCAATGTGAATCCTGGACCACGGGCCCCTAGGACATTCCCATTCCTGTGTGGGGGCGAGAGGTGGGGCAGGCCTGATTACCTGACAGTTGGGACAAGATGCAACCCAGTTTTCAACCATTTTGTCAATACCTGGCCACCATACATAACTCCTGGCCAATCCCTTCATTCTGACAATACCTGGATGACCCTCATGTAACATTTCCAAAACCTCTTTTTGCAGTTTTGCAGGAATAACCACCCTGTTACCCCACAAAATACATCCTCTTAATACAGATAATTCAGTTTGCCTGGACTTAAAAGGTTGAGCCAGGTGAGGTAGATCTTGAAGAGGCCAACCTTTCTTAATCCAGCCTATAACAGGAGCCAATAAAGTGTCTTTGGCAGTCTCTCTGGCAATTTCAGCAGCATGCACTGGAAGCTTAGCAACAGTTTCTAGGAAAAAGGTGTGTGTTTCAGGTTCAAAGTCCTCCTTGTGGCAAGGAAGTGGGCAACGACTCAGTGAATCAGCATGTCCAATGTTCTTGCCAGGCTTGTGGATAAGTTTGTATGAATAAGCAGCAAGAAATTCAGTCCACCTCAGCATTCTTGGTGACAGGATAGTAGGTGTAGGTTTGTCTCCTGCCACAATGCCTAACAAAGATTTGTGATCTGTGACAATGGTAAATGTTCCCCCATACAGATATTCATGAAATTTCTTAACAGCTGCAACAATTGCCAATGCCTCCTTGTCCAATTGGCTGTAATTCCTCTCTGCTTTGGTCAAAGTGCGAGAGTAAAATGCAATACGGGCTTCTCTCCCACTGGGAAGCCTGTGGCTCAACCCCACCCCCCACTCCAAAAGGGGAGGCATCACAAGTCAGAACAACAGGAAAGTTTTCAGAGAACTGTATCAGTACAGCATCAGACGTGATTAGTCTCTTGATATTGTTAAATGCAGCTTGTTCCTTCCTCCCCCAGACCCAACAGATTTTTTGTCCAGCAACCTATGTAGGGGTTCTGCAATGGTTGCCTTCTGAGGTAGAAACATATGATAGAAGTTAATGAGTCCCAAGAATGCTTGCAAATCTGTTTTGCATTTTGGCCTGGGGGCTTCTTTGATTGCCTGAACCTTTGCCTCTGTAGGGTGGGTGCCATGCTTGTCAATCATGTAGCCCAGGAACTCAACCTTGTCAGTTTTAAGAGTGCATTTTTCTTCCTTGACTTTTAACCCCGCCTTCCTGAATCTGGTGAGGACTTCTCTGAGTCTTTCTTGTAACTGAGTGTCATTTTCAGCAGAGATTAACACATCATCAAAATAAGGCACTACCCCTGGCAGTCCTTGGAGCATTCTTTCCATAAGGCTTTGAAAGATGCCTGGTGCCATGCTTACTCCAAATTGTAACCTTTTACACTTGAAGGCACCTCTATGAGTCACAATGGTTTGGGCCTCTGCAGTGGCATCATCAACTGTTAATTGTTGATATGCCTGGGCCAGATCCAATTTGGCAAAGACTGTACCCCTGCCAAGTGAATGTAACAGATGATGCACCACTGGAACTGGGTATGCGCTCTGCTGCAGCGCATGGTTCAGTGTCCCCTTATAGTCTCCACAGATTCTTACTGACCCGTCAGTCTTGACTGGTGTGACTATGGGTGTCTCCCATCTGGAGTGGTCAGTGGGCTCTAAAACCCCTTGAGCTATTAATTTGACTAATTGTGCATCAATTTTTCCTTTAAAGCAAATGGGACCCTTCTGGGCTTTAAACAAATTGGGGGCACCCTGGGATCTAGGTTGAAAGTGATAGGGGTCCCCATATACTTGCCCAATCCTTCGCTGAAGACCTCTGGAAACTCCGACTTCAAGGCCTCCTCCCATTCAGAGTTGCTCATGTGATTGATGCCAGTCACCTCGATGCCTAGTGGCTTGAACCACTCAAGTCCCAGCAAGCTTGGGCGATCCTTGTCCACGATGGTCAGGGGCAAATGTTTGGTGTGGCCTTTAAACTTCATGTTGAATTCTCTTGTTCCAACTACTGGAATCTTGTTCCTTGGTAGTCTTTAAGAGTCAGTGCTTGCTTCTGGAACGTTTCTTCTGAATGTTGGGAAGTAGCCTGTGAATAGTGTCCTATGACACCATAGATAAATAGGAGCCTGAGTCCACTTCCATTTGGCAAGGCCTTCCTTCAATGAGTACCTTCACATGTACTTTTCTGCTTCTCAAGGGTGAAGAATGACCAATGGTGACTGTTTGATGAGTTTCATTCTTCCCATTTGCTTCTGAGTTGCGCCCCATTTTCTCACTGAAGTTGTTGGGCTTGAAATCTTTGTCAGGAAACTTTCTTCTGTGTGGAGGAGTTCTGGATGATTTGCAGACTCTTGCTAGATGACCTCTTTTTTCACAATGAAGGCAGATGGTATCAAGAAACTTGCATTCAGTGCGGGGTGCCCCCAACCTCTGCAATAAAAGTCTTGCCTTTTCCTTCCCAGGTCTTTCTTTTTCTTTTCCATTCTGAGTCTATAAATTTCTTCCTCCACCTCACTACAGTCTGATTCAGAATCTATCTGTTCGCAATGAGTTGTTGTGGACTTTTCCACATCAGGATGGCTTGAGGCCTTGTTAATTGTCTTCATGGCTGCCGCTGAGGACTTAGTGGCTTCTGCTGAGGAGGCCTCTTCTATGGCCTCCTTTAACGTGATCTTAGGTTTTAATAATAATTTGCTCTGAAGCACCTTGTCTTTGAGGCCTAGAACAAACCGATCGCGCATGGCCTCCTCCAAGCTGTTAAACTCGCATGCACCCCCAATGTCTCTTAAACTTGCCACAAAGTCATTAACGTTTTCACTTTCCCCTTGATCCTGACGGTAAAACTCGTGTCTCTTAATGAGGCACGATACTTGGGCGTAATGGGCTCTTAAAAGCTTTTCTAAATCAGGCCATTCCATTACCTTCACGTCTGCAGCTCCCGCCAATGCCTTCACCATCTTGAAGACTGCCGGACCGCAGTGCGTAAGGAAGACCACCCTCTTCCACTTCTCGGAGATGTCGGCGAGGTTGTTTCCTTCCAAATACATTTGGAAGCGATCCGCATACGATTCCCAGTCTTCTGCCGCCGGATCGAACTGGGCTGGGGGGGAGTTCAGCGCAGCCATCTCGCTCTTCTGCTTGTCTTCCGCGTCATCTTCTCTTCAGGGGAATCCCACCTTTGTCGCCATTGTTAAGTTTGCATGAAGAGTCAGACGCGAAGAGCTTCAGTGAAGAGTTTATTTAGTGACTACAGCTCGAATGGACCCAACTTGGCTGGGCTACGGCTGCTACTTATAGCCAGCAGCCGTAGTTGCCAGCCAATCAGATTGCAGGGTTTTCCCGCACTTTTTAAACCAATCCTATTTGACATTTTACAAGAACAATTCAAACTAAACCAATGACATTCAAACCTACATACATAACAAAAGGCCTTTTTATAGTACTTCTAATATAGTTGTTTCTAAAAAAGCAAAAGGCAAGTGGAAAGGATTATGTTGCCAAACCAATTCATGTTTGGATCACTAACATACTTGAAAATTTGGGTGTAGCGGCTCAGATATAATCTCAAACTTGCTTTCTCAATTCTTACCTCAAAGCAGGGGTGGGATTCTACCAGTTCTCACCTATTCATTAAAACCGGTTGTTAACATTCTAAGCAGTTTCAGAGAACCGGTTGTTAGAAGAAATTACTGGCCTAATCCTGTAAGGAAGGCAGGAAGGAAACATTCTGGTGTTGCTTACAGAAACTGCCTCTCCATTAACCTTTATTAGCTTCTTGGCAGGATTAGACTTCCTGTCTCAGGAACGTCTCTGGAGTTTTTTTTCCCCTCCTTTGCTGGTACTTCACTTGTGTGGAGTGACCATTCAAAGTTACAATAGCACTGGAAAAAGTGACTTATGACCATTTTTCACACTTACGACTGTTGCAGCATCCCCACAGTCATGAGAGGCCAGGGAAGGAGATGTGTGCCTCGATGTAAGTGATATTGAGTTGGCCACACCCAGCCAATAACATGACCACCAAGCCATGTCCACCCAGTCACATGACCACCAAGCCACACCAACCACCTAAGCCATGCCCACAGAACTGGTTGTTAAAAATTTGAATCCCACCCCTGCCTCAAAGTGCTTTCCTTCTACGATAATTCCACTTGTTAGAAGTATCTATGTGCATAAACAAATCAATTGAAACAATCATCTATTGTGATTACAAGTTTCAAACTTTACAACTGCAATACTGTGTATAGTAAAATTGATTCATGGATATTGAGACTTCTGCATGAATCAGGCAGGGGGAGCAAGCTAGCTACAGGAAGCAATCTGAAGGCTGATGAGAAAACTCCTTAATATAGAAGTAACACTGATGAGATTTTGACTTTATGTGTGATTTCATAGTCTTGACAACAAATTTTCTTTAAAGATAACATAAAATATGTTTATTCTGTCAGTTCCTAGCAAAGCTACTCTAGAGACAATGCTGTGCTTTAGAAAAACTTTTCACATATTGCCTTGCTGTTAATTGATAGCAAGCCCTAGGTCTTTTACAAGGAAGGCTTGATACCTTCCTGACTGTGTCATCACCTGTTTGAGATTTGAGGAGTTGATCTTCTAAATATTCCCTGAGTAGCAGATGGGGAATGTTCTGCCAGCTTCCCTTCCCTCCTGAGCCATCACCAGAATGGGTGTCATGCCCCTGGTGGAGACTGACTCCGAGGAAGAGGAGGAACAGCCAACAGGGAGTGGGAGTGTGGCTCCAGAGGTGGTGGAGGAGGCTGGGGAAGGGCAGAGGCCGGCTGAGCAATCAGAAGAGGATCCAGGCCCATCCCCTATCCATCCCAGGGCATGCAGAGAGGAGAGGGTCAGGGAAAAGCATGGTCTACTCAGGAGGAGAGCACCATGATCCTCCTCAGGGCTTACAGCTGGGAGCTGTATATAAGTTTGTAACAGCGTATGCAGAATTGCTGGAGTCAAAGTTAGTGTTTCCTTTGAAAGAGGTTTATATTTGTTGGTGTTCTTCTCAAGGACTTTCCCTGGTTATCTGCTTGGAACGTATGATTACTTATCTTGGTTGGATTCGGAACTCTAGCCAATACAGTTTGTTCTTGTTTTCCTTTTGCCTCACTATTTACTTTTGGGACTTTAAACTGTGACTAATAAAACAGTTAAGTTGAAGGTATTGCCGGACTTTAATTCATGTTTTGGGTTTTGGGTTATTTTGAGAAGACTACAGGTCATCACAATGGGTGATCTCTATTCTCCTTCTGTTATGACACACCATTGCCTTTTCAAGTAGCTTCAGAGGATGTTGGATACTCAATTTGTGAATTGGAAATTATATAGATTCCACGGCCCATGCTTCTGTGTCAGGAAATGAGGCAAAACATATCCTATTTAGTCACAAGAGATTTGTTAAAAGAGAGATGTAGGGCTGTTCGAAACCATTTGCCTCTCCATTCTCCCTCTACTGGAAAAGAGATGGGAGCTTTCTGCTCCATGAATAATGGTATGAAGAGAAAGTAGTAGAAGTCAGGAAGTAATGTTATATTATATCCAATTATGCTTAGATTACAGGTGTCAAACTCTCTGCCATCACGTGACGTTTCATGATGATTTTCCCATTCGTGGAGCTGGGGTGCACATGGCTGCACATGATGCATCCGGCCCGTGGGCCGCCAGTTTGACACCCTAGCTTAGATAGTCATTGATGAGTAAATCATGGACAAGATGTTAATTAATACAGCAACAATTAAATATAATAAAATGATTAGTGCATTCTATCACATGCAGCCACATAATATTATTAATATTTATAATGTTAATCCAAACACTTAATCATATGATTAATACTGAATTCAATACTGAATTGAATTCTGAGCTGTGTTGCAATACTAGCAAAACTTTGGTGTGCATTAAGACATTATTTATATGGGCAAATAATATTTATCTGTAGTTTGATAGAATAAAATTAAGAATTTCATAGCCATTTCTTGACAGGGCAGATGCAACAATAAATTGGATTGAGCAACCCACCGATGCCATTTCTAGGGACTTAATGTCAGGATGCCAGATCTTGTTTTCCCAACTACTTACCAATCACTGTTTCTGATCCCATTTCTAACACAAAGTTGTTATGAAATGATAATTATGTGCCTAATGAATAAAGGAAACCAACAGGTAACAGTAAAGTTTAACCTGCAACAATTATTGGATCTATATTAGATATCAATAGTGGGGTAGTTACAGTACTTCAAAACATACATAGCCCTATGTGTCTATTTCTCATTGATTTAATGCATGATTTTGCCATATATGGTTAAACTGTAGAAAGTTGATAATGGTACTTTGCTCCCTACATGGTCTTTTGAAATGGAAGTCATTTCTCCCATTTTAGAATATTTGGACATGCATATTAATTTAATAATAATTGGCTGTTGTGAGCTGCCCAGAATTGCTTAAAATGGGTGACAATATACATCTTTTAAATAAGCAAATAAACACTAATTTATTAGCTTTCTTTTCTTCCACATGACTTGTCTGTTTAGATCTAATGGAGAAGGACCTTTATATCTCTCTATAGATGATTTGCCTCCATGGCAATAGGTTTTTAGTTTATTTTAATTCAATTTTTCCTGGGGGGAAGGGAAGAGGTTCTTGTAAGCAAGTGAGTGGGTTGGACAAGACATTTCTTGTTTGCTGGCAGACAAACAATAGTTAGCTGTCATTGCTGCAAAGCTAAGTTCTGATTCATCCTTGGTCCTCTATGAGCACTGTAAATTTACAAAAAACAAAACAAAATGTATCCTTATTTCTTCTCTCTTGTAATAAAACAAACTTCCCTTTCAAACTCTTAATTGAGGAATGAGTAAGCTTACTGTCTACAAGTAACCTCAGTCTATCATTTCCCTTTCTGCTCAGTGTAGAAATACTACACTGCTTACTAAAAACTCTCAAGGGCAGGAACAATGTCCTTGTTTTCCTCTGACTTTCTAGAACCATACAAGAAAGAAAAGGTGATAGAAGTAGGAAACTACACCCCATTTTCTCACCTCTGCCTTCCCAGAAACATATTGATATAGAATGCTATTGAAAAATTATCATACTTCTTTGTTTTCTTTTATATTAGCAGACAGGCCAAAGAAGGCTGCACATGTGAAAGAATCTGGTAAGATCTGGGTATCTTTTTCTCCCTAATTTACACTTTTTATTTTGAATACCTTGTATTAATTCATGCAAGACTGTTGATGCATGCCATTTCATTACACTGAGTAATGAAATAAAATGACATGAAAAATAGACTACATCTTGTTCCTGTGTGTTACTTAGGACTAATCCCTACAGCCCCCTGATCTGCTACCCCCAAATCATCCATATTCTGGTCTTCACTGAATAATTCTTGCTATCTCTTCAATCCATTCACTGAGTCTGGACAGACTATGTCTGCATATATAATTACATTTTTCTTATTGTAATTATCTCCAGTATGAAAGGCATTTAAAGGACACACTAACAAGTCTATCTAATGGGCTTATTATATTCCTTATAGAATTCCATGCTTCTACCATACTTTGATAATAAATCCATTTAAATGTTTATCCTCCTTTGTGTCTCATAAATATCTGTGAAGTCTATTAATAGTATTAACATTCTATTAATCAAGAATTTTATTCATTCTGTTACCCATGACAAGCAACTCACTTTCTGATTTAATATAAATTTTGAAGAATAAAACAACAATTTACTTAGATACATGCTCATGGCAATAAGAATAAATTTTGCACAGAATTGGAAGAAATAAATAATTCTAGTGATATCTGATTGGCTACTTAAATTTGGAGAATATGCAGCAATATCAAAAATATGCAGCATATATACAACAGGAATAAAATAAAAGCCACTTAATCCCTGCTTTGTTTTAATTTTGAAATCACAAGACTAAGTAGCTGTGATCTTGGTTTCTCATTTCACTAATGATATGTAATATATGAAATAAGCACACCCTTATAGACTCTGATGCAGAAATCATGTCGTGTTTTTCTTCTTACATCCTAGAATTACATAAAAAAGAAAAGCCAATAGAAATAGGTTAGTATGTTAATATTTTCTTTCTTTTACAACCACAAAACATGTTATTGGACATGGTTATGGGTTATACATGTTCAAATTGTAGAATAACTGAAATCCTTATATCTTCTTCTTTTAGCCAAAGTGCCAAAGAAACATGTGCATGTAAAGAAATCTGGTAAGACTGGGTTAAAAACATATCTCAGAAATGGTACTGTTCCCTTTGAACACTTAGTGTAAATTAACAGAAGACTACGGAAATGGATGTTCCATATTCTAAATTACTACCTAGTGAAATAAAGCCCAAAATGTGCATACTAAATTACTAGGCCTCATCCACACAGCCCTATAGCTTTGCCTCCAACATGGTTTGCTTGTCTTTTCTTGAGATGTCCCCAAATTGGATCTTGATATTGAAGCCCAGTTACTGGAAGAAGGGGTAGAAACTGCTTAGTCTTATTCGCAAGTCAGAACACATATAAGCCTTAAGAAGAAAACCACAGAAACAAAAAAGAATAGATAATAATAATAATAATAATAATAATAATAATAATAATAATTTATTCGACTTGTATGCTGCCCTTCTCCCTAAGGACTCAGGGTGGCGAACATTAAAACAGAACCAAATTTACAATAAAAATCCATTAAAATCCATTAAATAATAAAGTACATTCTGCCAACTGAATCCAGAATCCATTCAATCCCAGATTAGTTTTGTTTCTGGAATTAAAGTGCTCTCAGTTTGTCATTTGCTTCTTTGTTAAGTATTAAATTATATACGTATATATGTATTAAATCCTATTTTGATTGTAAGCCGCCCTGAGTCCCTCAGGAGATAGGGCAGCATATAAATCAATAAATAAATAAATAAATAAATAAATAAATAAATAAATAAATAAATAAATAATATACTGTTTATTTTGAACATTTAAATGCAAAAATCATTTTCTGGTTATATAAACCTTAAGCTATTTTTAAAAAAATCAAATGAATATATGAGTTATCTAGTGAAAGGAGTTGCCTGAATTCTATCTTAATTTTAATTGAGGATGTAAAACATTCTGTCTCTAAGTGCCCTCAATTTATTACTTCCTTTTTTGTTAAGCATGGAATCATTCACTGTTTATTTTGAATACCTGCATGCAGAAATCAAATTCAAACCTTCTTCTTATTTTCTAGAACTAGTCAAGAAAGAAAAGTCAATAGAAATAGGTAAGCATGCTCTTATTTTCCACATTTACTTTACCTAAAAGCTGTGTTAAGCCTAAATATGCAACATGTGTGAAAATAATATATTTAAACCTTTTCATTTCAGCCAAGCTGCCAAAGAAGGCTGTGTATGCAAACAAAACTGGTAAGGCTAAGGGGGAAAAAATCTGGGACATTCAACTTTCTACCTTGAAAATTAACCAAAGACAACAGAAATGAGTGTTCCATAAGAGAACTATTGAACTAAAATATCAAACATTGATAGGGGATGATTCAATCTTTTGTCAACCATGCTAAATTGACTTAATGGGGAAATCCTATATTAAAAATCTGGGGGGAAATGTTGATATGGTTGAAAGTGGGAATATTGACTTTGGATCAATTGGTAGGTGATGATGACAAATTTTAACAAATGATATGCTAAGAGACAAGTATCATTTATTAGAGGTTACCCAGTGGCAATATTTACAGCTACAATAATTGTTAACAGCATTGTTTGAACCAGCAGCATTTTCACTTTCTGAGACATGAGAACAACTAGCTAAACCTTTTAAAACAAAGAAACCAACAATTCATTTCAACAGATACTATCAATAAATCAATTCAATATGCAAAAGGCAAACGATTAGTGGAATATAGAATTAGAGGTTCCTATGTTGCCTAGACAATGAGACTGTGTCTTAACATCTATACCAAGAATATCAATAGATCTCAATTTCTGACTTATAAAACCAAAAATAATATTTAGAATTTATTGGACTCCATTGTGTTTGTATAGAAAAGAATTGTGTAGGACAGCATTTTGTTGGGATGCAGTAATGGCAATGCTTCTTTAAAAGCATTAAATTTTGAGACAAAATAATGGACTACATAAATGTTGACTGTACAACAAAAGCTGAGATTTTTTGAGAATATTATTATCTTAAATTACGTACCTAGTACATGGAATTTGACAACTGAACAACATGGATTCTCTGTGCCCTTATTGTAGCTAAAAGACTGGTATTGCAACATTGAAAAGATAAATGTGTGGCTTTACTGGACTGAAGATCTGTTTACAGTTGCTACCTATGAGTGGATTGCCTATAGAATGGATAAATATAAAAAAATATGTGTGGATAATATATAAGAAAATATGAGATTTATTTATACAAAATACTGTAGTTTAAAAAAAGAATGAAAGTCATACAAATGTATTAGAAATATACATATACCTGAATAATGTTTGTATTAGATTATATACAGAACTGTACCTGTTTATTGTTCTAACAACATATTATACTCTGTATTCTATTTTTTCTGTTGTACTTTTTCACTTATTTTTAAGCATTTCTTATGCATTGTTTTGATAATGTATGTATTCTTTTATTCTTTTGCTTTTTTCTGTTATTGTTTTAAAAGCAATAAAATTATTTTTAAAATGTAGATAGGAGACTGCATTCTGTCCAATGTGATTAATTGGGAAAGTTAAAAAAATCTATATTTAAGTGTCCTCACTCTATCACTTTTTCTGTTAAGAATGGAATCATCCATTGTTTATTTTGAACACATAAATGCAGAAATCATGTTCAAATCTTCCTCTTACTTTCTAGAAGCAGACAAGAAAGAAAAGCCAATAGATATAGGTAGGTATGGTCTATTTTCCCCACTTTTGCTATTTGAAAGATGGGATACGTATATTAATTATCCATGTTCAATATTTATAATAATCAATATTCTTAAATCTTTTCCTTTTAGCAAAGCTGCTAAAGAAGGCTGTGCATGCAAACAAAACTGGTAAGACCAAAGTAAAAATAATTCTAGAAAATTCCATTTTCTACTTTGAAAATTAATAAAAGGCTACAGAAATGAGAGTTCCAAGAGAAGTGACTAATTGCTAAAAAATAAAATAAAACACCAAATGTTTTGATTCCCTTCATTGCCCTCCCCCATGGGAAGAGATGGTCTATTCTATTGGTTCTCCCCAGATGACGAACTGTGTGGAGTTCTGGAGGAGCTTATGGTTTACTCTCTAGATCTGGTGGATGGTTTAGGTGACGTCTCAGTTGTTGCGAGGCATGGGCTTTTGACCACAACACCCCTAGGTGGCCTGTCTCTGTGCATCAATACCAGGCACACTTTAGATTATTGAGAAACCCCAGAAGATGGTACACCAAAGAAATGCAAGCCTGATTAATATGGGGGATTGCCGGGATTGCCTTGTAGTGATAAGGGCAGCAAAATGTACATTTTATGAATGTTGATAACTGTCCAGTGGTCTTACTTATGGTGACCCAACTACTCCTAGATTCCCTCAAGGATGGCCACAAGATCATCTGAACTGCTGTGATAGGAAATATTCTAGATATCTGACAGATAATATTGCTCAGATTGACCTTGAGTTGGATTCTGGCTGGGTGGGTCTGATCTGATCTGGGTGCCTAGTGTACAGTCTTGTAGTATGATCTGGGTGAGTCCTGAGGAATAGATAGGTTGCTTTGGCTACTGGTTTGTTGGACCCTCCTGAATTAGGTCTTTGCCACTGTACTGGACTCTTTGAGGTAGTGCCTAGAGCCCAGAAAGTGGTGGTAGCATTCCCTCTCTTCAAGACCCAACAATTTTATATAACTACTGATTTGTCTCTAATCTTCCCCTTTCAGGAAGGTTGTTGAGAAGGTGATCAGACTGCAGTTAACAGAATAGCAGAGTTGGACGGGACCTTGTAGGTCATCTAGTCCAATGCCCTGCCCAAACAGGAGATCCTACACCATTTCTGACAGATGGCAGTCCAGTCTCTTCTGAGAACCCTCTAGGAACTGGATTATCTAGACCTATTTCATTTGGGTTTCATGTCAGGATTCAATACAGAGACAGTCTCAGTAATCTGACTTTTCTGGGTGACACAAAATTGCCAAGAAAAAAACCCCCCACAGTGAATAAATCATAAAAGTGCCTTCTGCCAAGTGTGAGTTATCTAATAAGAACTGTCCCTTCAATCCTAACTTAGTTTTATTAGTCAAAGTCCCTTCACATCCACAAGATATCTAAATCCTGCCCACCTTGCATTCTGTTGACTCTTATCTACTGCCGATTTGCTTTCACCATTAGTAGTTCAGGTTGTTGTAGAGTGTTAGATGCAATAAACCTGTAGACATTTGAACCACCTTGCTTCCTGATTTCTTGCACCTGACAAGTCTGTGTAAAGTAGGCAATCATCCACTGTTTTAGAAGCACCCAAATACAGAAATAATGTTCTCTTCTTTTTTTTATTGTCTAGAATCCCACAAGAAAAAAAAGCCATTAGAAACAGGTAAACATGAATTACTACCCCACCTTTGCTTATGTCAAACATACTAATATAGCACAGCTGTGCAACATTAATTAAACTTTTAACTTTAATTGATCATTTGGATTCAATCGATGTCAGAGTCCAAATGTTTGAATCTTTTCCTTTTAGCCAAAGTGCCAAAGAAAGATGTGCATGTAAGCAAAACTGGCAAGTGCCATGTAGAAATATATCTAGAAAATTGCATCTTTCCATTTGAAAAATTGTTATAAGTTAACACAACTCTATGAAGATGAGAGAAATAATGTTCTGGTCTTTCTCTTATTGTCTAGAACCCCACAAGAAAGAAAAACCATTAGAAACAAGTAAACATGAATTACAGCCCCATCTTTGTTTATGTGAAATATATTAATATAGTACAACTGTGCAACATTTATTAAACCTCAGTACTTTTAATTTTAATTTTAGCCAAGCTATCAATGAAGGATAACCTTGTAAAAGAATCTGGTAAGATCTGAATCAAAACAAATCTAGCAATTTACACTTCAGTTAACATAAAATTATGATTATGATTGCCTTGAAAAAGATACCAGACCAAAAAAAAATCAAATAATGATGAATAATAGAATGCCTTTTGCCCACTCTTGGTTTCCTAGAGATCATCTCTTTCCCTGCCACCTAGATTATTTGCTTATCACTTGTTGAAGATATATCCTTCTATGAGATCCTGTTTCTCAGGGCTGCCTTGCGGGAGAGGGTGGTTAAAGCTACTCCAGCTTATCAAAATAGAAAATGGTATTTTCTATGAGAGAGCACAGACAGACCACCTCCATGTCTATTCTGTGTTGCTTGGATAATGAATGTTTAATGTTACCAGCATTCTGGGCTCTAAAACCTATAGGAGGATCATCTCGTTTGGCTATAAATGCTCTTCACAGTTAATTTAATTTGAAAATCAGAGATGTTAGAACTTTCACACTTAAAGTTTATATTTTCTTTTTAGGGAACGTTAGTCTACCCAATACCGAAAACCGAAACTGAGTGTTAGAAGGGAAAAATAGAACAGAGCTGGAAGGGATCTTGGAGGTCTTCTAATCCAGCCCCCTGGTTGAGCAGGAGAGCCTATACCATTCTCTAAGTTACATTGCTCCCATCAGTAATCACTAGCCCTTAAATAGAACCTTGTGAGACTGCAAATATTTCATCCCCCCTCTTTCTAGTCTTTTAGAGGGAAGGGCCCTTAAATATGAAGACCCAAATGTTGATATCATGTTTTGGTTTTCCTGTTATTTTCTAGAACTCCACAAAAAAGAAAAGCCAAGAGAAATGGGTAAGAGCTCTCTTATTTTGTAAGATCCTGTGGAACATATGGGCATTAAAGGGATATTGATCATTTGGATTCAATCTATGTAATATTCCAAATGTTTGGATCTTTTCCTTTTAGCCAAAGTGCCAAAGAAAGATGTGCATGTAAACAAAACTGGTAAGTGCCATGTAGAAATAAATCTAGAAAATTGCATCTTTCCATTTGAAAGATTGTTATAAGTTAACACAACTCTATGAAGATGAGAGAAATAATATTCTGGTCTTTTTCTTATTGTCTAGAACCCCACAAGAAAGAAAAGCCATTAGAAACAAGTAAACATGAATTACAGCCCCATCTTTGTTTATGTGAAATATATTAATATAGTACAACTGTGCAACATTTATTAAACCTCAGTACTTTTAATTTTAATTTTAGCCAAGCTATCAATGAAGGATAACCTTGTAAAAGAATCTGGTAAGATCTGAATCAAAACAAATCTAGCAATTTACACTTCAGTTAACATAAAATTATGATTATGATTGCCTTGAAAAAGATACCAGACCAAAAAAAAAATCAAATAATGATGAATAATAGAATGCCTTTTGCCCACTCTTGGTTTCCTAGAGATCATCTCTTTCCCTGCCACCTAGATTATTTGCTTATCACTTGTTGAAGATATATCCTTCTATGAGATCCTGTTTCTCAGGGCTGTCTATTCTGTGTTGCCTGAAGAAGGAATCTTCAGTGTTGCCAGCATTCTGGGCTCTAAATATATAGAAGGACCATATGGTTATAAATGCCCTTCACAGTTAATTTAATTTTAACAATCAGATATATTGGAACTTTCACACTTAAAGTTCATCCTTTCTTTTTAGGGAATGTTAGTCTACCCAATACCGAAAACCGAAACTGAGTGTTAGAAGGGAAAAATAGAATAGAGCTGGAAGGGATCTTGGAGATCTTCTAATCCAGCCCCCTGGTTGAGCAGGAGAGCCTATACCATTCTCTAAGTTACATTGCTCCCATCAGTAATCACTAGCCCTTAAATAGAACCTTGTGAGACTGCAAATATTTCATCCCCCCTCTTTCTAGTCTTTTAGAGGGAAGGGCCCTTAAATATGAAGACCCAAATGTTGATATCATGTTTTGGTTTTCCTGTTATTTTCTAGAACCCCACAAAAAAGAAAAGCCAAGAGAAATGGGTAAGAGCTCTCTTATTTTGTAAGATCCTGTGGAACATATGGGCATTAAAGGGATATTGATCATTTGGATTCAATCTATGTAATATTCCAAATGTTTGGATCTTTTCCTTTTAGCCAAAGTGCCAAAGAAAGATGTGCATGTAAACAAAACTGGTAAGAGCCGTGTAGAAATAAATCTAGAAAATTGCATCTTTCCATTTGAAAGATTGTTATAAGTTAACACAACTCTATGAAGATGAGAGAAATAATATTCTGGTCTTTTTCTTATTGTCTAGAACCCCACAAGAAAGAAAAGCCATTAGAAACAGGTAAACATGAATACCTGCCCCATCTTTGTTTATGCAAAACATATTAATATAGTATAATATAGATGGATAGGCACCGGCCTGGTGGGGGTCAGTTGTTGACTTTACATCGGAGGAGCGACCCCCGCAGAAGGTTTGGTGCCGGACCCTGGACCTGGGGCTGTGGTTTTCGATCCCCCAGCTGCGTAGCGGCGGCCCTGCCTGAGCTTCTTGACGTCCTCTCGGAGGTGGCGGTGGAGTTCCCCAGGCTTATAGTTCTGGGGGATTTTAACTTGCCATCTCTGGGGCGGGTGTCGGGTTTGGCTCAGGAGTTCATGGCATCCATGGCAGCCATGAACCTGACCCAGGTGATTCATGGGCCCACTCACAAGGGGGGGAACACGCTTGACCTGGTTTTTGTCTCGGGGCAGTGGTGTAGTGATCTGGGGGAGGGTTCTCCAACTGCCCTCCCTTTATCATGGACAGATCACTATCTCCAGCAGTTGGTCTTTCAATTGGCTGTCCCTCACTGCTGGGATGAGGAACCAACATGATGCTTCCGCCCCAGACACCTGATGGACCCAGAGAGGTTTCAGGCGGCACTGGGGTTCTTGCCCGCCTCCCTCGACCACAGCTCGGCCGAGATGCTGACGGCCGCCTGGCAACAGGCGGCTTTGGAGGCGCTCGACCGGGTTGTCCCCTTGCGGCCTCTTCCCCGCCGTAGACCCCAATGGGCTCCCTGGTTTTCTGAGGAGCTCCGGGGGAGGAAATGGCGGAGAAGACGCCTGGAGAGCAGGTGGAGGACTAGCCGCTCCAAATCCGACCGTGTCCAGTTGCGAGCCTATATTAGGACCTATCTGGAAGCGATCAGGGTGGCGAGGTGTGCTTACTTCTCTGCTCTGATTGCGTCCGCCGATGATCGCCCTGCGGCCCTGTTTCGGGTGACCCGCTCCCTCCTCCAATTGAGGGAGGGGATGACCCTTGCAGGGCAGAGCAGAGGAATTTAGTTTACATCTGGCGGATAAGGTCGCTCGAATTCGTGCCGGCTTGGACTCTGATTGGTCTGATGATGGGGTGGCGACGGGTCTGGTGGATTCTATCTGGGTTGAGTTTGACCTGGTCTCCCTTGATGAGGTGGACAGGATCATGCGGAGGCTGTCTTCCACCATGTGTTTATTGGACCCGTGTTCTTCCTGGTTGGTGGTATGCCTCCAGGAGGTTACACACGGCTGGCTCCAGGCAGTTGTCAACGCCTCCTTGAGTGAGGGAGTCTTTCCCACCGCCTTGAAAGAGGCGGTGGTGAGGCCCCTCCTCAAGAAGCCTGCCTTGGACCCGGCTGTTTTGAACAACTATCGTCCAGTCTCCAACCTTCGCTTTTTAGCGAAGGTTGTTGAGAGCGTGGTGGTTCAGCAGCTTCCCTTGTTCCTGGAGGAAGCTGATTATTTAGACCCGTATCAATCGGGCTTCAGGGCCGGACACAGCACGGAGACAGCATTGGTCGCACTGAAGGATGATCTCTGGAGGGCGCGGGACAGGGGTTGTTCCTCTGTCCTTGTCCTGTTAGATCTCTCAGCGGCTTTCAATACTATCGACCATGGTATCCTTCTGCAGCGGCTCAGAGGACTGGGGGTGGGGGGCATCGTTTTGCAGTGGTTCTTCTCCTTCCTCTCGGGCTGTTCGCAGTCGGTGTTGGCAGGGGGCAGAGGTCGGCCCCGAGGCCCCTCACTTGTGGGGTGCCCCAGGGGTCCGTTCTCTCGCCTCTCCTGTTTAATATCTACATGAAACCGCTGGGCGAGATCATCCGAGGTTTTGGGGTGAGGTATCATCAGTATGCTGATGATACCCAGCTTTATATCTCCACCCCAGAACAGATCAGTGATGCTCTCTCCATGATGTCCCGGTGCCTGGAGGCGGCACGGGTCTGGATGGGGAGTAATAGGCTCCAGCTCAACCTGACCAAGACTGAGTGGCTGTTCTTACCGGCATCTTGGTCTTTATTGGATGTACCATCTTTGGTCATGGGGGGGAGAGGTGTTGCCCCCCGTGGATAGGGTGAGGAACCTGGGTGTCCTCCTGGATTCACAGCTTGGTCTGGAGGAGCATGTGGGAGCTGTGGCCAGGGAGGCTTTTGCCCAGGTTCGGCTGGTTCACCAGCTCCGCCCTTATTTGGACCGAGATGCCCTTCGAACGGTTACTCATGCGCTCGTCACCTCTAGAATCGACTACTGCAACGCTCTTTACATGGGGCTCCCCTTGCGGATGACCTGGGGGTTACAGATGGTGCAGAATGCGGCCGCGCGGGCTGTGATGGGGGTATCCCGATACTCCCATGTTACACCCCTCCTGCACGGCTTGCATTGGTTGCCAGTTGCCTCTCGGGTCGCCTTCAAGGTGTTAGTAACAACTTACAAAGCCCTAAATGGCTTGGGTCCAGGGTACTTGCGGGAACGCCTCCTGCCAGCATCACTTTCCGATCGCCCTGTTCGCTCTCATAGGAGAGGCCTCCTTGGGATACCATCGGTCAGGCATTGTCGGCTGGCGGTTCCCAGGGCTCGGGCCTTCTCCTTGGGAGCACCTACCCTCTGGAATCAGCTCCCCATGAATCTCCGTTTGGCCCCTGACCTCTGCTCCTTCCGCCGACTCCTGAAGACTTGGTTGTTTCAACAGGCCGGCCTGGAATGACCCGGGGGGGGGGCGTTTGAGGGTTTTAATTTTCTCAACTTTTTAATTGTATTCGGCTTGTTTATTTATTTAATTGTCTTTTTATTGTAAATTTTTCCTGTTTTAATATTTGCCGCCCTGAGTCCTTAGGGAGTAGGGCAGCATACAAGTCGAATAAATAAATAAATAAATGAATAGACTATGCAACATTTATTAAAACTCAGTACTTTTTTCTTTACATTTTAGCCAGGCTACCGATGAAGGCTATCCACATAAAAGACTCTGGTAAGATCTGGATAAAATCGATCCAGTAATTTATAGTTCCCATCAGTTAACAGAAAATTATTATGATTATGATTCCCTTGAAAAATAGATTGAGAAAATTAAAAATAATAATAATAGAGTGTCTTCGGCCCAATCTTGGTTTCCTAGGACTTCTCTCTTTTTCTGCTTCCTAGATTATTTGCTTATCACTTGTTGAAGATACATCCTTCTATGAGATCCTGTTTCTCAGGGCTGCCTTGCGGGAGAGGGTGGTTAAAGCTACTCCAGCTTATCAAAATAGAAAATGGTATTTTCTATGAGAGAGCACAGACAGACCACCTCCATGTCTATTCTGTGTTGCTTGGATAATGAATGTTTAATGTTACCAGCATTCTGGGCTCTAAAACCTATAGGAGGATCATCTCGTTTGGCTATAAATGCTCTTCACAGTTAATTTAATTTGAAAATCAGAGATGTTAGAACTTTCACACTTAAAGTTTATATTTTCTTTTTAGGGAACGTTAGTCTACCCAATACCGAAAACCGAAACTGAGTGTTAGAAGGGAAAAATAGAACAGAGCTGGAAGGGATCTTGGAGGTCTTCTAATCCAGCCCCCTGGTTGAGCAGGAGAGCCTATACCATTCTCTAAGTTACATTGCTCCCATCAGTAATCACTAGCCCTTAAATAGAACCTTGTGAGACTGCAAATATTTCATCCCCCCTCTTTCTAGTCTTTTAGAGGGAAGGGCCCTTAAATATGAAGACCCAAATGTTGATATCATGTTTTGGTTTTCCTGTTATTTTCTAGAACCCCACAAAAAAGAAAAGCCAAGAGAAATGGGTAAGAGCTCTCTTATTTTGTAAGATCCTGTGGAACATATGCGCATTAAAGGGATATTGGTCATTTGGATTCCATCTATGTCAGAGTCCAAATGTTTGAATCTTTTCCTTTTAGCCAAAGTGCCAAAGAAAGATGTGCATATAAACAAAACTGGTAAGTGCCATGTAGAAATAAATCTAGAAAATTGCATCTTTCCATTTGAAAAATTGTTATAAGTTAACACAACTCTATGGAGATGAGAGAAATAATATTCTGGTCTTTCTCTTATTGTCTAGAACCCCACAAGAAAGAAAAGCCATTAGAAACAGGTAAACATGAATTACTGTCCCACCTTTACTTATGTGAAAAATATTAATATATCCCAGCTGTGCAACATTGATTAAAACTCAGTTCTTTTAACTTTTTATTTTAGCCAAGTTACCAATGAAGGATATCCATGTAAAAGAATCTGGTAAGATCTGGATCAAAAGAGATCTAGCATTTTTCACTTCCTATCAGTTAACAGAAAATTATTGTGTTGAGTTGCCTTGAAAAATAGACTGAGAAAAAAACTGAACAAACAAAAATAATAATGCCTTCTGCCCATTCTTGCTTTCCTAAAACTCATCTCTTATTCTGCTTCCTAGATCATATTATTTATTTATTTATTTATTTATTGGATTTCTAAGCCGCCCCATCTCCCTAAGGACTCGGGGTGGCATACAATCATAAAAACAGTACAAAATATTATACAGTTAAAAAAGAATTAGATAAGAAACCCAATAATCGATCTAAAACAGTAAAAAACAAGTCATTAAAACTCCCATCCCCCCCTCTCAGTCCAGGTCAACGAGTTGGAACAACCATGTTTTCAAGCCCTGACAGAAGGATCGGAGGTCAGGGGCCACCCGAAGCTTCAGGGGCAGTTGGTTCCATAGGGTGGGTGCTCCCACAGAGAAGGCCCTACCCCTAGGGGTTGCCAGCCGACATTGTCCGGCCAACAGAACCCCAAGGAGGTCCTGTCTGTGAGAGCGCACGGGACATTGGGAAGCAGTTGCTGGCAGCAGGGTCTCCCTCAAGTACCCTGGTCCTAAGCCATGTAGGGCTTTATTTATATTTTTATTTTATATTTGAACTTGTATGCCGCCCCATCTCCGAGACTCGGGGTGGCTCACAACTAAAAACACAGAACAATAAATATTTAAAAAGACATTAAACCAACAAGCCCAAATATAAGACACAACAATACAATAAAATACATTAAAAACCCATCCCTCCCCAAAGGAGGGTCACAGCCCGGTTGGTCAAACAACCAAGTTTTTAATTAGGTGCGGAGATCAGGGCCAGCTCCAGAGGCAGTTGATTCCAGAGGTTGGGGCAACAGAGAAGGCTCATCGTCGGGGAAGTACCAACCGGCATTGTCAACACCAGCACCTTGAATCTGAATATGAGACCCTCTTTCTCAAGGTTGGTTTGCTGTAGAGGCTGATTGAAGCTACTCCAGCTTACCCAACTAGAAAATGTATTTTCTCTGAGAGAGCAGAAAAAGACCTCCTCTATGTGTATGTTTTGCTTTTAGTGTTGCTAGCATTCTGGATTCTAAACCTATAGAAGGACCATATCAATTGGTTATAGATTCCTTCCAAAGTTAATTTAATTTTGACAGTCAGAGATATTGGAACTTTCACACATAAAGTTTATCCTTTCTTTTTACTGAGAGTTTGTTTACCCAATACTTTAAACCAAAACTGAGTATTCTCTAAGTACAGTACTCCCATCAGTAATCATTAGCCCTTAAATAGAATCCTGCAAGACTGAAGATATTTCTACCCTCATTTTTTAGTTCTTGAGAGGGAGTTTGAGTGTCCCTTCTGAAATGCTTCCCAGGCTTTCCCCCCGGCAGACTAAACTGCCTTTTATCAGACCACTGACTAGGATGAAGGTCTTGCTTCTGTCTCCCAAGATCACTTCCACATGCCATTACAATAACCTCCTCCCAGCTTTACCAGATATGTTCCTCTTCCCTCCATTGCCCCTTGCTTTAACTTTGAACTTGGCAGATAACATTGCTACAACCCCTGATCACAACAGCAGGATAAGAAACAAACCACTGTCTTTGTGCCAGGCAAAGTACTTTTCAATTTAGTATGAACACCCAAATATGACATCATGTTCTAGTTTTCCTCTTACTTTCTAGAACCCCACAAGAAAAAAAAGCCAAGAGAAATGGGTAAGAGCTTTCTTATTTTGTCTTCTATTCTTCTCTGGAACATATGGGCCTTAAAGGAATATTGATCATTTGTGTTTAATCTATGTCATATTCAAAATGTTTGAATCTTTTTCTTTTAGGCAAGGTGCCAAAGAAAGATGTGCATATAAACAAAACTGGTAAGTACCATGTAGAAATAAATATAGAAAATTGAATCTTTCTATTTAAAAATTGTTATAACAGGAATAGGACTTAGATTTATATACCACATCACACTGCTTTATAGCCCTCACTAAGCAGTTTACAGAGTCAGCATATTGCTCCCAACAATCTGAGTCCTCATTTTACTGACCATGGAAGGATGGAAGGCTGAGTCAACCTTGAGCCAGTGAGAATCGAACAGTCGAACTGCTGGCAGCCAGCAGCCAGCAGAATTAGCCTACAGTACTGCATTCTAACCACTGCCCTGCCACAGCTACAATATAATAAATTATCACAACTTTATGAAGATGAGAGAAATAATATTCTGGTCTTTCTTTTATTGTCTAGAGTCTCACAAGAAAGAAAAGCCATTAGAAACAGGTAAACATCAATTACTGCCACACCTTTGCTTAGGTGAAACATATTAATATATTACAGCTGTGCCACATTTATTAAAATTCAGTACTTTTCACTTTTCATTTTAGCCACGCTATCAACGAAGGATATCCATGTAAAAGAATCTGGTAAGATGTGGAGCAAAATAGATTTACAGTTACATTAGTTAACACAAAATTATGATGATGAATTGCCTTGAAAAAGAGACTGACAAAAAACATTAAATGATGAATAATTGAGAGCCTTCTGCCTATTCTTGGTTTCCTGGGGCTCATCATTGCCCTGGCTCCTATATCATAGACTTGCTGCTTGTTGAATATATATCCTCATGTGATATCCTCTTTCTCACAGCTGGCTTGCTGGAGAGACCAACTGAAGCTACTCCAACTTATCCAACTAGAAAGTGTATTTTTTATGAGAGAGCAAAAAAAGACCTCATCCATGTCTATTTTGTGTTGCCTGGGGAAGGTATCTGTTGCCAGCATTCTGAGCTCTAGACTTATAGAAGAACCATCTCAACTGGTTATAAATGATCTCATAGAGACAATATTGGAACTTTCACACTTTTTTTAAAACTTACATTTATATGCTGCCCTTCTCCGAAGACTCAGGGTGGCTTACAATTTTTGGGATATAACCCAATGTGCTCAGCAATAGCCTTCATTCCATTGTATATGCCTGCTTATTACTAAGCGGCATTTTTACAAAGTCAGCTTATTGCCCCCAACAATCTTGGGTCCTCAATTTACCTACCCCGAGAGGATGGAAGGCTGAGTCAACCTTGAGCCTGGTGGGATTCAAGGCTGCAGTCATTGCAGGCAGCTGGAACTTAAGTGCTAGGCATTTAACAGCCTGCACCACCAAGACTCTTAAAGTTTACCCTTTCTTTTTAGGGTGAGTTGGTCTACCAAAACCAAAATCAAGTGTTCTCTAAGTACAGTACCTCCATCAGGAATCATTAGCCCTTAAAAATAATCTTGCAAGCCTGAAAGTATTTCTCACTTCCTCTTCCTAGTCTTTTAGAGGGAGGGTCCCTTCTGAAATGCTTCCCAGGCTTTTCCCCCACTGGCAGACTAAGCTGCCTTTTATCAGACCACTGACTAGGTTGGAGGTCTTGCTTCTGTATCTCAAGGTCATTTTCACATACCATCACAGTAATCTCCTCACAGCTTTACCAAACACATAGCTTACATAGCTGTCTATACCCCTTGTCCTTGTCCATGTAGTAATCTTCCTCTGCCTGCCTGATTCTGTTCCCCATTAGAAGCCCCCAACCAAAGATGACCCCTGTCCCCCATCCTGTTCCTCTTCCTTCTGCTGCCCCTTCCTTTAACTTTGAACTTGGCAGAGAACATTGCTCGACCCCTGACCACAGCAGCAGAAGAAGGAACAAACCACTGTCGTTATGCCAGGAGAAGAATCTTTCCCTTTAATATGAACACCCAAATGTTGACATCATGTTCTGGTTTTCCTCTTACTTTCTAGAACCCCACAAGAAAGAAAAGCCAAATGAAATGGGTAAGATCTTTCTTATTTTGTCTTCTGCACTTCTCTGGAACATATGGGCATTAAAGGGATATTGATCATTTGGATTCAATCTATGTCATAGTCCAAATGATTGAATCTTCTTCTTTTAGACAAAGCACCAAAGAAAGATGTAAACAAAACTGGTAAGTACCATATAAAAATAAACCTAAAAATTGCATTTTTCTGTTTGAAGAATTGCTATAAATTAATACAACTCTATGACAATGAGTGTTCTGTGAAGCCAATCAATTAAAATGACCAACCATTGTAACAATTTCTGGGTTTTCTATTCAGAAGAACTGCTCAATTTGGCTTCATTTTGAATATCAAATTAAAAGTTTCACTGACTTCACTGGACACTCCAATGCAGAAATGTTTTTGTCTTCCTCTTATTTCTAGAGCCACATAAGAAAGAAAAAACAGTAGAAATAGGTAAATATTCTCATTTTTTTCCCAATTTGCTTCCCTGCAGTACTGACATGGTGTACTGTTCAAAATTTATAGTAACCTAAAACAATAATTTTAGCCAAGCTTTCAGAGAAAGATAAGATTATCGAAGAATCTGTTAAGATCTGGATAAAAATAAATCTAGCAAAGTATACTTTCTGTAAGAGTGCTATGTTTGTGTGAGCTGAAACTTGACCTGAGCTACTACTAGTAGCACAGATTTAATATTTATAAAATAAAAAAGAGTTGCTCATAGACAATACATTATAGGAATAGGCAAAGCTAGGTACATCCTACCAGGGGAAAAGTAAAAGAAAATGCATTCCATGCATATATTTCTGGAGCAAATGCAGAAGGAAGTGAACTCAGATTAGCAAGTCTCTAAAACAAACAGCAGGCAGAATGAGATAGATAAAAGGGGGAAGCAAAACAAATCCTGAGTTATCTATGTGCATTCAGCTTCCCCCTCGTGGTCAGGAAGAGATGCTGAATAATCATTGCCATGGATTCCTATCTCCCTTTCTGCTAGTACTTTCTACTTTTAGCATTTAATATAAATTAACATCAGACAGTGGAAATAGATGTGGTATAGGGAAAATGTAGAAAGTAAGGAAAATGACCTTGATAATGGTAGGCAAACTCCATTGACAAGATGACAAGGAATGTCATTTTTAAAGTCCAGCACATCTAGATAACATTTGGAAGTGGCTCAGGCAGATGCCTCCCTAATTTACTAAGGAGGAAGAGGATGAGGTTCAGCACAATCTAATTTGCTAGAATTTTGGTATTATAACCAAACTCAATAAAAGTAGTTTTAGCCTTCCTTTTGAATTGATTTCCTTCTTTGGCTCTGCCTGGAAGAGGTGAGAAAAAAGTCCTTAAGTTCTGAAGTAAAATGGTTAACAAGAGTCAAGTTGGTGTAATGCTTAAGAGTTTGAACTGGCAACACGGAGACCTAGGTTCAAGTCTATATTCAGCCATGGAGCCTGAATGAATGACTTTGGGCCAGTCTGTCTGTCTCAGCCCAACCAACCTCACAAGATTCTTCTTGTGGGAAGAGATAATACTATTTATTGTAATTACTCCAATGCAGAAATTTATTTATTTATTTATTTATTTATTTATTTATTTATTTATTTATTTATTATTTGGTTTCGTATACTGCCCTATCTCCCTAGGGACTCAGGACGGCTCACATCATAAAAACACACAATACAAAAGTTAAAAGGAATTAAAAGATTATTAAACCCAATTCGACCAAATAAGTTATCTAAAACCCCATAACATGACATTTAAAACTAAGACCCCTCCCCTCAGTCCAGGCCAGCTTGTTCGAATAACCAAGTCTTTAGGCCATGGCGGAAGGAGAGGAGGTCGGGGGCCAATCGTAGCTCCAGGGGAAGCTGGTTCAATAGAGTGGGTGCTCCCACAGAGAAGGCCCTACCCCTAGGGACCGCCAGCCGATATTGTTTGGCCCACGGTACCCCAAGGAGGCCCTGTCTATGGGCGCGCACTGGGCAATGGGCATTCAATGTTGGCAGGAGAAATAATGGTCTGGTCTTCTTAATTTCTAGAAACACATAAGAAAGAAAAGTCAACAGACACAGATAAGGATGTTCAGGCTATCCTTGCTCTCAGTGAAACATATTGAAATGCTATAATGTTTAAAGTTATAATATCCCAATATTTACACTTTTTTATTTCAGCAAATCTACCAAAGAAGGATGTGCATATGAAAGAAACTGGTAAGCACAAGGGAAAAAATCAATCTAAAAAATTAGAGGGGAAGGAAGGAGGGAAGGAGGGAGGAAGGAATTTTAACACTTAGTAAAATAAGTAAATTTGGTCCAGGAATTCATGGCCTCCATGGGGGCCATGGGCCTGACCCAGTTGGTTCAGGGCCCGACTCATGAGGGGGGAAACACCCTCGACCTAGTTTTTGTCTCGGAACGGTGGCGGAGTGATATAGGGCAGGCTAGTTTGCGACCCTGCCCGTCCCATGGTCTGATCACTATCTCCTTGGCTGGTCTTCCAACAGGCCGCTCCCCACCGCTGGGATGAGGAGCCACTGAGATGGTTCTGCCCCAGACGCCTGATGGACCCTGAGAGGTTCCAGGCGGAACTGGGGTCTTTCCCACTTCCCTTGCCCACAACTCTGCGAGGACCTAGCGGCCACTTGGCAACAGGCTGCTGGGGCTTCCCTTGACAGAGTTGTCCCCATGCGTCCCCTTAGGCGTGGATCCCGGGTGGCTCCCTGGTATACAGAGGAGCTCCAAGAGATGGCGCCGTCGGAGGGGTTTAGAGAGCAGGTGGAGGCCACCGCTCCCAATCTGATCGAATCCAGTTAAGAGCCCATATTAGGACTTACCTGGTAGCTATGAGGGAGGCGAGAAGGTCCTATCTCTCCACCCTCATAGCGTCCAGATAACCGCCCAGCCGCCCTGTTTAGGGCCACCTGCTCCCTCCTATATCCGGGGAGATGGTGGACCCTCTCTGAGGAAGAGCTGAGGAATTTGGTCAATATCTGTTGGATAAAATTTGGATTCGGGGCGGGTTGTGCTCCACCTGCAGTGGTCTGAGGATTGTGGTGCAAGCAGTCTGGCCGATGTGATCTGGACTGAGTTCGATCCTGTTTCGAGGATGAAGTGGACAGGATTATGCGGCATCTGAGTTCCACCACATGTTTGTTGGACCCATGCCCTTCTTGGTTGGCTTATACCGCCAGGGAGGTCACCTGCAGTTGGCTCGGGCAGTGGTCAGCGCTTCATTAAGGGAGGGTGTCTTTCCCTCCGCCCTGAAAGGCGGTGGTGAGGCCCTCCTGAAGAAGCCTGCCCTGGACCCGACCGTGTTAGACAACTTTCGTCCAGTCTCCAACCTTCGTTTTTTAGCAAAGGTTGTGGAGAGTGTGGTGGCTCAGCAGTTTCCACTTTTCCTGGATGAAGCGGACTACCTAGATCCGTACCAATCGGGCTTCTGGCCTGGTTTCAGCACAGAGGCGGCATTGGTGGTCGCACTGATGGATGATCTCTGGAGGGCCGGGACAGGGGATTTTCCTCTGTCCTGGTCCTATTAGACCTCTCAGCGGCTTTCGATACCATCGACAATGGTATTCTTTTGCGCCTGGGGGCTGGGAGTGGGGGGCACTGTACTTGGTGGTTCTCCTCTTACCTCTCGGGCGTGCAATCAGTGTTGATGGGGGGAGAGGTCGGCCCTGAGGGTACTCACTTGTGGGGTCCCTCAGGGGTGTCTCTCCCCTTTTATTCAATATCTACATGAAACGCTGGGTGAGATCATCCATGGTTTTGGGGTGAGATACCATCAGTATGCTGATGATACTCAGCTATACATCTCCACCCCAGGCCAGATCAGTGATGCCCTCTCCGTGATGACTGCTGTCTGGATGCTGCGGACCTGGATGGGCGGAAACATGCTTCGGCTCAACCCAGCCAAGACTGAGTGGCTGTACATACCGGCATCTCGGTCCAGTCAGGAGTGTCCATCGTTGACCATAGGGGAGTGGTGTTGCCCCCTGTGGATAGGGCGCAGAACCTGGGGGTCCTCCTGGATGCGGCTCCAATTGGAGGATCAGGTGGGGGCTGTCACCAGGGGGCCTTTGCCCAGGTCGGCTGGTCGCCAGCTTCGCCCGTTCTGGACCGAGATGCCCTGCGTCGGTCACTCATGCCCTTGTCACCTCGCGACTTCGACTACTGCAATGCTTCTATTTAGGACTGCCCTTGCATACCATCCGGAGGTTGCAGCTGGTGCAGAATGCGGCCTTGGTGGTGATGGGAGTTACCGATTCTCCCATATTACCCCCTCCTGCGCGGTCTGCATTGGTTACCGGTTGCACTCGGGTGAGATTCAAGGTTCTGACTTTAACATTCAAAGTCCTACACGACATGGGTCCACAATATTTAAGGGCGGCTCCTGCCGATATCGGCGCCACCCGTCCCGTCTGCGGGCACATAGGCAAGGACTCCTCGGGTCCCATCGGCAAGTCAATGTCTGGCGGTCCCCGGCGGCGAGCCTATTCTGTAGCGGTCCCTGACTTATGGAATGAACTGCCTCTGGACCTCCGTCTGGCCCCTGACCTGCACCTTCGCCGTGACTTAAAGACCTGGTTGTTTGACCAAATCGGGCTGTGATTACCTCACCTGGGCCATGGGATAATTTTTAGTATTTTAATTTGGTTTTATTGGGCTTAAATTGTTTAATTCTTTTTAAATAATTATTGTATTGTATGTTTTAATTGTGAGCCTTGAGTCTTGGAGATGGGTGCATATAAGTCCAATAAAATAAATAAATAAATAAATAAATTTCCTGTTATCTTGTTTTGGCTTCCCTGAAATATATTAATAGAACAGCCCAGAATGTATGCAAACCCAGTATCTTTGTTTCTCAGCATCCCAGCCCAAAAAGGATATCCATATTCAAGAATCTGATAAGACCTGGATAAAATAAGTTTAAACACTGTATAAATCAATAGAAGAATATGGGCATGTGCAAGATTTGACAAGTGAATAACCAGTAAAATAAAATGACAGATGGAAAGAATATAATGGTTATGGTATTGGGTTGGCATCGAAGAGATGCACATTTAGCCATAGAAACCATGGGAGAGTTTTAGGCAGTTTCTCCAATCAAGGGAACAGGCTGGTCTGTCGCTATAGCAGAAATGGGAAGAGTAGACACTATGCATTCCATAGGAAGAAAAAGTGAAATATAAATCTAAGAAATGAAATAAATTTATGCATCTGTAAGACAGCCTTCATCAGTTGGAATCCACCCATTCTGTCACCCATGTAGAAAATTGCTTTCAGAGCACCTTGTTACTCACCAGGGACACCACAGATGAGATTGGCCCCATCCTTGCTCAATTCTGGAAAGTTCTTTAAAAAATACTATTCTGGAGAGCCTTTGTGGGTGGATGAGTAGTTTTTAGTTGGCCAAAAGAAAGGCAGGAATTGTGGATTATTTGTGGTTCATTTGTGTATTATATATATATACAGAATGTACTGCATTTCAATCCTATTAATGGAAAGAGGTAGCTTAGTCACTGTAAATTGGAGATGGAGGGAGGGAGGGAGGGAGGAAGGAAGGAAAGGAAGGAAGGATCATTCAATCCCAGTTTTATTTTAATTGGTGAATCATGGAATTGTTGTATGTGTGTGATCTTGCTCTATCATTTCGTTCTTTGTAATATATTGAATAAACAGTCTTTGCTGTATAGACTCTGATGGAGAATCATATTTTGTTCTTCTTCCTACTTCTTAGAAGCACATAAAAAGAAAAAGCCAATAGAAATAGGTTAGTATGTTAATATCTTTCTTTTGGACATGGATATGGGTTATACATGTTCAAAATGTGGAATAACTGAAAATTGTGTATCTTCTTCTTTTAGCTAAAGTGCCAAAGACACATGTGCATGTAAAGGAATCTGGTAAGACTGGGGTAAAAACATATCTCAGAAATGGCTATGTTCTCTTTGAATTCTTAGTATAAATTAATAAAGTCTATGAAAATGGATGTTACACATCCTAAGTGATTATCTAGTGAAAATAAAGCACAAAATGTGAATAATATACTATATTCTTCAAACTGTGGGTAACTTAGGCTTCATCCACACAGTCCTGTTCCTTTGACTCCAAGATGGACTGCTTGCCTTTTTTAAAGGAGATGTCCTCAAAATGGACCTTGGTATTGGAGCCAGATTGTGGATGATCTAGAAGAAATATTTCCTTGTTTGCTGGCAGATAAGCACTATCATGAAAACATGAATGCGTTGCATTTTAGTCCTATTACTGGAAGAAGGGACAGCAACTGCTTAGTCTTGTTCTCAATTTAGAAGACATATAAGCCTTAAGAAGAAAAACACAAAATCAAACAAAAAAAAGATAATAAAGTGCATTTTGCCAACCAAATCTAGAATATATTCAAATCCAGATTACTTTTACTTGTGGAATTGAAGTCTATTGCTTTATTGTTTGTTAAGTATTAAATTACAGACTGTTTATTTTGAAAATTTGAATGAAAAAATCATGGTCTCCCTTTTACTTTCTAGAAGCAGACAAGAAACAAAAACCAATAGAAATAGGTAAGCATGGTTTTATTTTCCCACCTGTGCTTACCTGAAAGATATGTTACAGGGACTGATTATCCAGATTCGACATTTATCATAATCTTTTCATTTTAGCCAAGCTGCCAAAGAAGTCTGTGCATGCAAACAAAACTGGTAAGACCTGAGAGGAAAAAATAAAATATTCCATTTTATACTCTCAAAAATTAATAAAAACTACAGAAATTAGTGTTCCATAAGTAAAGTGAAATAAAATATCAAGCATGGATAGGAGACTATGTTCTGTCCAATGAGATGATCTGACCAGAAGTTCCTTTTCTATCTGTTGTTTTAAATGTGGATTTAAAAGACTTGCTGACTTAAAATGATCTCTCTCTATTATTTTAATCTATTTAGTGTATGGAATTATAAGCATACCCCTTGCTTTTATTTTGCACCTTGAAATGCAGAAATCACATTCTGATCTTCCTCTTATTTTCTAGAAACACATAAGAAAGAAAAGCCATCAGAAACTGGTAAGCACGTTGTCACTGTATCTCCTTAACTTCCCTGAAGCAAATAGTTTAAACCAGTGGTTCTTAACCTTTTTGAAAGAATCGCCCCCTTGAGCCATTGAGAAAGTTGTCATCGCCCCCCTCCCCCAACATAACCACCCCCCTGCCATGTCTTAGCATTCCCAAGGGGGCCAGCAGAGGGGCGCTAAGAGGTGGCAGCGGGGCATTTGAGGCACCGGCCCTGCAGGCTCACCCCATTGACTGTTGTACCGCACCTGAACTGGCGCCTCGAATGCGGCAGCATGTTGGGAAAAGCTGCCGCCACCGCTTTCCCAAAGTGCTGCCGCTCTCGCATGCTTTCTGTCTGTCCATCTGTCCGTCCGTCTGCCTGCCTTCCTGCCTATCTATCTACCTGTCTGTCTTTTTGTCTGTCTACCTACCTACCTATCTAACAGTATAGATCTCTCTCTCTCTCTCTTTTTCTCTCCCAATATATCTCACTCCATTGCCCCCATATCGCCCCCCTTCCGTTCCTTTGCCCCCATGTCGCCCCTTTTCGTTCCATCGCCCCCCTGAAAAACAAAATCGCCCCTTGGGGGGCAATATCGCCCAGGTTAAGAACTACTGGTTTAAACCAGTTGTTAATGTTTATAATAACTTAGTACTTATATCCTTTTATTATAGCCAAGCTACCAAAGAGTGATGTCCACTTAAAAGAAACTGGTAAGAGCTGAGTAACAATTGTAGCACATTATACTTACAATCTTCAATTCCTTCTATAAATTAACCCAAGACCATCAACGAGTTTGTCTTAAAAATGTGCCCGACTGAAGAAATCAAATGGTGAGGATGGAAAATAGAGTGCCTTCTGCCCATTCTTGGCTACCTAATGTTCATCCCTTACCCTGCTCCAAGATCATTCACTTACCATGGCTTCAAGGTATGTCCTCACAGGAGATGCTTCAGTTTAGGGTTTGTTTGCTGCTGAAATTCTTCTAGGTGATCCACCTATATGGTAGGGTTTTCCATCAGAAAATAGAAGTAGACCTCCTGTAGGACTGAATTGCTGAAAGAAGTAGTCTTTAGAGTTGATAAACTGCTGGATTCCAGTTTATTTATTTATTTTTATTTATTTGATTTGTCAATCGCTTACAAGGTAATAGATATAAGTATAAACATGAGTAAGAATACAGGAAATAGGTACGAATAAATGGGGACAATATGACAGGGACGGTAGGCATGATGGTGCACTTATCCCACAAGAGGCCCACACCATCCCATCTGGCCATGAATCCTTGTGAATCCAATGTCATGTTAACTGTGGCTACTAGAAAACTAGTATCTGGAGGTAGTCCTTGCTTCTGTATGGCTGGTAGCCTTGTTTAGAATGTTGAACTCATTAATAATCAACACAAAGTTTCCCCTAAGTTTACTATTCCTGTCTAGGTCCCATATCCCATAGCAGCATTAGCAAGACATTGCATGACATCCCCTCCTATTGATCTGAGCCTCTCTTCCATGACCCACCTTTTACCTCTTCTTTGCCTGTATCCTTCTCACAACTCAGCCCTTCCTTATACTTAGTCCTCTTCCCTTAAATGCCATTTTTCTTAAATCTCTGCTCATGGGAGAACTTTAGTTTCACATCTGAGAGCAGAAGAAGAAGAGGAGTTAACTAGTGTACTTATGCAAAATAGGAACCTTCCCTTTTTACATCTGTGCCCCAAATGTTTGTAATATATGGAATAATCCCACACTATGCAATGAACACTAAAATACAGAAATCATGTTCTTCTCTTGCTCTTTCTTAGAATCACACAAGAAAGGAAAGTTGGCAGAAATGGGTAAGTATGCACCTGTGTTTAATCTTTGCATCCCTGAAACACATGAATATGGATAACCTAAGTTCCAAATTTTTATCATAATCAAAATGCATAAGCTTTTTATTTTAGCTAAGCTGCCAAAGAAGGATATTCATGTAAAAGAATCTGGTAAGACTTTGGTAAAAACATATGTATGAAATTACATGTTTCACTTTGAACATTTACTGTAAATTAAGACAGATCTATGGAGATGAGTTTTCCATACTTATTAAGTGTCTAAGAAAAGTGATTAAGAGAAGTGACTAAGTAATGGAATAATATCAAAGATGATTCATATATTGCATTCTGTCCACTATGGATTAGCTAGTTAGAAAAGCTAGTTCAATCCCTGTTTTAATTGTGAATTGAGAGGTCTCACTGTCTGTAAGTGATCTAACTCTATCATTTCATTCTTTATAAAACATGGTCTTACTTTACTAAAAAACACTCTTGTACATAAATAATTCTCTAATTTTCTAGAAACAATTATGTTCTTATTCTTTCCCTTTGCTTCTCTGAAACATATGGCTATAATATGCTGTTCAAACTTTATAATAAACTAATATTTAAAAGCATTTATTTTAGCCAAGCTGCCAAAGAATGATATGCATGTTAAAAGATCCAGTAAGACATGAGTTAGATCAAATGTAGAAATTACTTTGAACATTTAGTATAGAATAACACAAGATTATGGGAATGAATGTGCAATAAAAAAAAGTAAGGAGAAATAAAATAACTCCTTTCCATCCTCCTGTTCCTCTTCCTCTGCTGCTATTTCCTTTAATTGGCAGAGAAGAAGGAACAAACCACTGTCTTTGTGTCAGGGCCAGAACCTTATCTCCCAACTCCCAAATGTTGACATCATTGTCTAGTTTTCCTCTTACTTTCTAGAATCCCACAAGAAAGAAAAGCCAAGAGAAATGGGTAAGCATCCCTTTATTGTGTCTTCTCTGAAACACATGGGCATTAAATGTGCTTACTTCTCCACTCTTATCGGGTCCACAGATAATTGGCCGACCGCCTTGTTCAGGGTCACCCGCTCCCTCCTTAACCAGAGGGGAGGGAGGACCCTCTGTAGGGACGGACTGAGGAGTTTAGTCAGCATCTGACGGACAAGATCGCTCAGATCCGGGCCGGTCTGGACTCCAACTGGTCAGAGTCCAACGGGAGTGATGTGGCAGGTCTTAGGGATTTCATCTGGGAGGAGTTTGACCCTGTGACTCCAGATGAGGTGGACAGGATCATGGGGAAGCTGAGTGCTGCCATGTGTTTATTGGACCCGTGTCCCTCCTGGATGGTTTATGCTGCCCAGGAGGTTACATGAGGCTGGCTACAGGCAGTGACTAATGCTTCTTTGAGTGAGGGATCTTTCCCCGCCGCCTTGAAGGAGGCAGTGGTGAGGCCCCTCCTCAAGAAGCCTGCCTTGGACCCAGCTAATTTAAACAACATTTGTCCCATCTCCAACCTTCGCTTTGTGGCAAAGGTTGTTGAGAGCGTGGTAGCTCAACAACTCCCGGTGTTCCTGGAAGAAACCAATTACCTAAACCTGCACCAATCAGGCTTCAGGCCCCGGTACAGCACAGAGACAGCGTTGGTCGCACTGGTGGATGCGGGACAGGGGTTATTCTGGTGGGCACGGGACAGGGGTTATTCCTCTGTCCTAGTCCTGTTAGATCTCTCGGCGGCTTTTGATACCATCGACCATGGTATCCTACTGCGACGTCTCGAGGGGCTGGGAGTGGGGGGCACTGTTCTGCAGTGGTTCTCCTCCTACCTCTCAGGCCGTATGCAGATGGTGTTGATGGGGGGACCAGGAATTGGCCCCGAGGTCCCTCCTTTTGGGGTGCCTCAGGGGTTGGTTCTTTCGCCCCTTTTGTTCAACATCTATATGAAGCCATTGGGTGAGATCATCCATGGTTTTGGGGTGAGGTATCATCAGTATGCTGATGATACCCAGCTTTTTATCTCCACCCCTAGCCAACCCAGTGATGCCCTCAACGTGATGTCCAAGTGCCTGGAGGCGGTGTGGCTCTGGATGGGGAGGACCCGGCCAAGACTGAGTGGCTATATGTACTGGCATCTCGAGTTGTCCAGGATATACCACCTTTAGTTATGGGGGGAGAGGTGTTACCCCCTGTAGATAGGGTGCGCAACTTGGGTGTCCTCCTGGATGCATGGCTCAGTTTAGAGGAGCAGGTGGGAGCCGTGGCCAGGGGGGCATTTGCCCAGGTTCGCCTGGTGTGCCAGTTGCGCTGCTACCTGGGTCGAGATGCCCTATGTACGGTCACTCATGTGCTCGTCACTTCCCGTTTGGACTACTGCAATGCTCTGTACATGGGGCTGCCCTTGAGGACCACCTGGAGGCTTCAACTTGTCCAGAATGCAGGAGCGTGGGTTGTGATGGGAGTGTCCCAATACTCCCATGTTACACCCCTCCTGCATGCACTGCACTGGTTACCGGTTGCCCTCTGGGTGAGATTTAAGGTGTTGGTGTTAACCTACAAAGCCCTTCATGGCTTAGGAGCGGGATATTTACGGGAGACCCTGCTGCCAGCAACTGTTTCCCATCGTCCTGTGCGGTCTCACAGAGTGGGCCTCCTTGGGGTTCCGTCAGCAAGACAATGTCGGCTGGCGACCCCTAGGGGTAGAGCCTTCTCTGTGGGAGCACCCACCCTATGGAAACAGCTCCCCCTGGAGCTTCGGGTGGCCCCTGACCTCCGCTTCTTCTGCCAGGGCCTGAAAACCTGGTTGTTCCAACTTGCTGACCTGGGCTGAGGGTGGGGAGGGGAGTTTTAAACAATGGTTTTACTGTTTTTAGCTTTTAATTGGGTTTCTCATTTAATTGTCTTTTAATTGTATATTTTGTATTGTTTTATAACTGTACGCCGCCCCGAGTCCTTCGGGAGATGTGGCGGGTTAAAAATCAAACAAACAAACAAACAAACAAACAAACAAATAAATAAATAAATGGATATTAATTATTTGTGTCTATGTCATAGTCAAAATGTTTAACTTTTTTTTTAGCCAAAGTGCCAAAGAAAGATGTGCATGTAAATAAAACTGGTAAGTACTATGTAAAACTATGCCTAGAAAATCCTATTTTCCATTCTGGACAATTACTATGTAAACACATGCTGTGGAAATGAATGTGCCATAAAATAGTGAGTTATCTTGAATTGAAGTTGCAAAATTGGTTAGGCTACATTCTGCCCCCTCAGGTTTTTTTTAGTAAAAAAAAAGCCTCATTTAGTCTATGCTTTGTTTTAACTGTCGAATTAAAAGACTCTCTTAACTTCAAGGGAACTCAGTCTATGATATAATTCTATGTAGAGTGTCTCCCACTGCTTGCTATAAAAAAACAACTGTAGAAGTAATTTTCTGGTCTTCTTGCTTTCTAGAAGTAAATAAGAAATGGAAACCAATAGAAACAGGTAAGCATGCTCCTATTTTCCCACCTATGCTTACTTGAAAAATTTGTTCCAAAAAGTCTTAATCCATATTCAACATTTATAATAATCCATATATTTATACTTTTTCATTTTAGCCAAGCTGCCAAAGAAGGCTGTACATGCAAACCAAACAAGTAAGACCTTAGCAGGAAAGACACATGAAATTCAACTTCCCATTTTTAAAAGTAACAAAAGATTATCTGGCCAGAAGGGTCTTGTCAACTCTGCTTTCTTTTAATTATGGAATTAAGTCAGATCACTGACTTAAAGTGCTCTCATTCTATGATTTTAACACGTTTTATGTATGGAATTAATATTTATTTTGTACTCTGAAATGCAGAAATCATATTCTGATTTTTTCTTGTTTTCTAGTAACACATAAGAAAGAAAAACCAATAGAAATAGGTGAGTCTGTTGTCATTGTACCTCCTTTATTGTCTTGAAGCAACTGATATGGTAGAGTGGTTCGACGTTTATAATAACTCAGTACGTATATACTTTCATTTTAGCCAAACGGTTAAAGAAGGATATCCATGTAAAAGAATCTGGTAAGATTTGAGTAAAAACAAATTTAGCAATTTACAGTTAACTCAAGATTATTAAGATGTTTTTGCTGTAAAGAAATATCTGACTGAAGAAATCAAGGATGGATAATAGGATGCCTTCTGCCCACTTTTGGTTTCTTAACAGTCATTCCTTGCCCTGCTCCAACATAATTTGCTTGTTGTTGCTTGAAGATATGTGTTCACATGAGATGGTTCATGTTAGGGTTTGCTTGCTGCTGAGGCAGGCTGGAATTCCTCCAGGTGATCTCAGGATGTCATGCAGCAGACTGAATTGGTAAATTGTTGAATTTCAGTTATTCCATAATAAGGCTAAACCATCCCATCTGGCTATGAATCCTTGTGAATCCAATATCATTATAACTGTGGCTACTGTAAAACTAGACCTTTCATATTTGGAGGTTGTCCTTGCTTCTGTCTAGCTGGTAGGCTTTGTTTGGAATATTGAATTCATAAACCACCAACACTGGTGAGTAATCCCTAAGTTTATTGTTTCTATCTATTACCTCCATGGCAGTCTTAGCAAGATATGCATGCACACCCTCCAATTGATCTGAGCCTCTCTTCCATGGCCCACCTTTTACTTCTTCTTTGCCTCCTTCCCACATCCTAGCCAAGTTTGGACCCTTCCTTACACTTCATCTTCTTCCCCCAGATGCCATTTCTCTTAAATCTCTCGTTGTGAGAGAGCTTTACTGTCACGTTTAACAGCAACAAAAGTAGGAGGAGAGGCCACCACTGTGTTTGCACCAGAGGGAAAAACTGTGAATGAATAGATAATAAAGTACAGTCTGCCAAAGTTGAGTTATCTAGTCAGAACAGTCCCTTCAATCCCAATTTAGTTTCAATTGGGGAATTACAACTTTTTGCCTCTAAGTACCTCACTCCATCATTTGCTTCTCTGTTATGTATTAAATTATACACTGTTTATTTTAAATACCTAAATGCAGAATTCATATTTCATATGTTCTTCATTTAATGATTTTTTAAATATTTATTGTTTGTGTTTTTAGCTGTGAGCCGCCCCGAGTCTTCGGAGATGGGGCGGCATACAAGTTCAAGTATAAAAAATAAATAAATAAATATTTTTGTCCTTGCTCTTTAGAAACAGACAAGAAAGAAAAGCCAATTGAAATAGGTAAGATTATCTCCTATTTTCCTGAGATAATCTTACCTGGAAGATGTATTATACATATTGATAATCCGTATCCAGCATTTACAATAATTGATCTATTTAAATCTTTTTATTGTAGCCAAGCTGTCAAAAAAGCCTGTGCAAGCAAGCAAAACTGGTAAGAGTTGAGAAAGAATAAATTTGGAAAATTCCACTTTCCATCTTGAAAATTAAGAAAAGACTATAGGAATGAGTATTTCATAAGAGCAGTGGGTATTGATGGTGAAAATAAACCATCAAATATGGATCATTCAATGAAACATCATTTTCTTGACTCTTGTTTTCTAGAAATACACAAGAAGGAAAAGCCAATAGAAATTGGTAAGTATGCTGTCCATGTCCTATTTTAGTTCCTTGTTTAAAATTTATAATAACCCCAAATTTATATTGTTTAATTTTAGCCAAGCCACCAAAGAAGGATATTTGTGTAAAAGAATCTGGTAAGATCTTAGCAAACTAAAAAAGTAAAAATGCTCACAATAAGTTATCTAGGTTCATCATCTGGGCTAAAAATCGTCCACAGCCCGGCTGAGACGCTGGTGGCCGCCTGGCAACAGGCAGCCGTGGCGGCACTCAACCAGGTTGTCCCTTGCAGCCTCTTCCCCGCCGTAGACCCTGGTTGGTTCCCTGGTTCTCTGAGGAGCTCCAGGGGATGAAATGGTGGAGAAGATGCCTGGAGAGCAGGTGGAGGACTAGCCGCTCCGAATTCGACTGTGTCCAGTTGCGAGCCTATATTAGGACCTACCTGGAAGCAATTAGGGCAGCGAGGCGTGCTTACTTTTCCGCTCTGATTGCATCCGCCAATGACTGCCCTGCGGCCCTGTTTCAGGTGACCCACTCCCTCCTTCAATTGAAGGAGGGGGTGACCCTTTGCAGGGCAGAGCAGAATTTAGTTCACATCTGGCGGATAAGGTCGCTCAAATTCGGGCCGGCTTGGACTCTGATTGGCAGGGGTCTGATGATGGGGTGGCGACGGGTCTGGTTGACTCTATCTGGGTTGAGTTTGACCTGGTCTCCCTTGATGAGGTGCACAGGATCATGCGGAAGCTGTCTTCCACCACGTGTTTATTGGACCCGTGTCCTTCCTGGCTGGTGTATGCCTCCAGGGAGGTTACACGCGGCTGGCTCCAGGCAATTGTCAATGCCTCCTTGAGTGAGGGAGTCTTTCCTGCCGCCTTGAAAGAGGCGGTGGTGAGGCCCCTCCTCAAGAAGCCTGCCTTGGACCCGGCCGTTTTGAATAACTATCGTCCAGTCTCCAACCTTCGCTTTTTAGCGAAAGTTGTTGAGAGCGTGGTGGTTCAGCAGCTCCCCTTGTTCCTGGAGGAAGCTGATTATTTAGACCCGTATCAATCGGGCTTCAGGGCCGGACACAGCACGGAGACAGCATTGGTCGCACTGATGGATGATCTCTGGAGGGCTCGGGACAGGGGTTTTTCCTCTGTCCTAGTCCTGTTAGATCTCTCAGCGGCTTTCTATACTATCGACCATGGTATCCTTCTGCAGTGGCTCCGAGGATTGGGGGTGGGGGGCACTGTTTTGCGGTGGTTCTCCTCCTTCCTCTCGGGCCATTCGCAGTGGGTGTTGGCAGGGGGGCAGAGGTCAGCCCCGAGGCCCCTCACTTGTGGGGTGCCTCAGGGGTCCCTTCTCTCGCCTCTCCTGTTTAATATCTACATGAAACCGCTGGGCAAGATCATCCAAGGTTTTGGGGTGAAGTATCATCAGTATGCTGATGATACCCAGCTCTATATCTCCACCCCAGACCAGATCAGTGATGCTCTCTCTGTGATGTCCCGGTGCCTGGAGGCGGTACGGGTCTGGATGGGGAGTAATAGGCTTCAGCTCAACCTGACCAAGACTGAGTGGCTGTTCTTACCGGCATCTCGGTCTTCATTGGATGTACCATCTTTGGTCATGGGGGGAGAGGTGTTGCCCCCCGTGGATAGGGCGAGGAATCTGGGCGTCCTCCTGGATTCACAGCTCAGTTTGGAGGAGCATGTGGGAGCTGTGGCCAGGGGGGCTTTTGCCCGGGTTCGGCTGGTTCACCAGCTCCACCCTTATTTGGACCGAGATGCCCTTCGAACCATCACTCATGCGCTCGTCACCTCCAGAATCGACTACTGCAATGCTCTTTACATGGGGCTGCCCTTGGGGATGACCTGGAGGTTACAGCTGGTGCAGAATGCGGCCACGGGGCTGTGATGGGAGTATCCCAATACTCCCATGTTACACCCCTCCTGCGTGACTTGCATTGGTTGCCGGTTGTCTCCCGGGTTACCTTCAAGGTGTTAGTAACAACTTACAAAGCCCTAAATGGCTTGGGTCCAGGGTACTTGCGGGAACGCCTCCTGCCAGCATCACTTTCCGATTGCCCTGTTCGCTCTCATAGGAGGGGCCTCCTTGGGATACCGTCGGTCAGGCATTGTCGGCTGGCGGTTCCTAGGGCTAGGGCCTTCTCCGTGGGAGCCCTGCCCTCTGGAATCAGCTCCCCGTGGATCTCCGTTTGGCCCCTGACCTCCGCTCCTTCTGCTGAGACCTGAAGACTTGGTTGTTTCAACAGACCGGCCTGGAATGACCCGGGCAGGGGGCTAGGGTTTTAATTTTTTTCTTAATGTTTTAATGTATTCGGCTTGTTTCATTTAATTGTTTTTTATTGTAAATTTGCTCTGTTTTAATGTTCGCCGCCCTGAGTCCTTAGGGAGTAGGGCGGCGTACAAGTCGAATAAATAAATAAATAAATAAATAAATAAATAAATAAATAAAATACACCTAAGAAAGATGTGCATATAAAGGAATCTGGTAAGATCTGGACTAAAATACATCTATGCATGAATTTGCATTTTCCATTTTTAAGCACTTAGTTTTAAGTGAAAAAGAATTAAGAGCGTGTAACATAATATACATTTTGACCACTGTTGCCTCATCCACATAGCCCCATTGCTGTAGCCATAGCACTTAGACTTATATACTGCTTTATAGCCCTCTCTATGCAAATACAAATATGATATTTGATGTACCGAATATCTTGACTCTCTCCAATCTTAATAAGCCATTGTGAAATGAAATATTGACGTTTTGCTCAATTTTGCATTTCCATCCACTTATATGAGATTGGGAAATGTTTGCCTCAATAGAACAATGCAATAACAGCTACACTTCTTGAATTGGGGGTTTTATTAGGTCTATAGTAATATTCATGAGCAAAGTTCTCCCTTCCTCCAACTTACTGAGATATAATCATATCTTGCAGCATATCTTGTATCAAAAAAAAGTTATCCTTCTGTCAAGTGTATGTATCTCAGTAAGTTGGAGGGAAGGAGAACTTTGCTCATGAATATTACTATAGACCTAATAACATCCCCAATTCAAGAAGTGTAGCTGTTATTGCATTGTTCTATTGAGGCAAACATTTCCCAATCTCATATAAGCGGATGGAAATGCATAATACAACATACTATTTCATTAGTAATTCTGTTGCCATAAATTAAATGTGTAAAGTGCTCTGGGGATGTAATTCCTTTCTCACTAAAATAAATATCAGGTGTTCTCCAAATATGTTTTCAAAGTGTTGCTATATTTTACAGTAGTGCTTTATTATCATACATCAAAAATATGTGGCTGATCTATATGCTAAGCAGAGATTGAGTAATTGAATACTTTATCACATATTGGATCTTGGATTACCTTCGGGAAAAAGAACCATCCAATCTGCCTCATGGCTTTCCTATACAGAGGTTGTATGGTGCCACCTTGCAAGTGGGCACCTTTCTGAGAGTGGCAGAGGCTGGTTTGTACCCTCCTGGAGTGAGCCAAATTGTGGCCATTCCCCAAATGCTGCTCACTTCCGGGAGAGCACCACATGACCTCTGTATAGGAAGACTGCATGGCGGATTGGCTGGTTCTTCTTCCCAAAGGTGATCTTCAGAAAAAGTAAGTGAATTTAGGCATGACAGTGGGGTGGAGGAGGCCCAAGGCCTGTGAAGAGTCAGCCCAAAGGACCCAGCATAGCAGGGTTGGGGGAAATAGAGAGGTGAGGTCTCTACAGCATTCCTAGTTGGTGCTAAAGGCAGGCAGATTTTTGTTCACATGACCACAGGGGGGCTGCAGCAGCTGTAAATTCAGATACAGGTTGCAAGTCTCTTTGTTCAGTGCTATCATAATTTCAGATGGCCTCTGAACAAACAGTCATAAATCAAGGACTACTTGTAACTCCCCCTCCCAATTGGGAATGAATGGTGCTTTTGTTTTTGGCATATTCATCATTGGGGGAGAAGCCATTATTAATCAAGACAACAGGAAAACCTCTGCATTTTTGAAGCACTGAATCTACCCTTCAATCCTAATCTAACAAAAAAAAAACAATTTAGCATGTAAAGAAAGTTTATGCTGCCACTTAACCCATCTAGGTGAGAAGAAGGCAATGCATACATTTGATCACTGCCTTATGCTGGAAAATATAAAGAAGGATACCAGATCCAAATCTGGAAGACTTCCATTTCTGCTCACTTAGCCATTCATTGGCGCTGCCTCTGGGAGCTTTAAACACTTTTTCAGGCAAGGGAGAAAGCCACTGTGAAAATGCCATGTAGCAGCAACAATTCTATAAATACTAATTGTTTTTTGTTTTGTAGTGATTCAATAAACCCAAAAGTCAGAAATTAAAGTGCCCATGAATATTTCAGAACAGTACAGTGTTAAACCATCTCATGATGATGGATGCAGCTGCCCCATGTGGAACCAAGCAACCCTTTCTATCTAGCAGTAGTGCTCCAAGAGTTTCAGGAAAACATGTTTATCAGTGTTTCTTTTTAGAATGCTCATTATGTATTTCATTGTGTTCCAGATCCCCACTAAACAGTCTTCAAGTAATTAGATCATGTTCTGTTGGGAGAATCCACTTTTGTTAGGATCTTTCTGGAAAATCTTAAAAACATTTTTCAACCTTCTTCAGGAAAAAAAAGAGTGTTGGGAAGTAACAGAAATATGCTTTTGTTTTTGTTTTACACCATTACTGATTCAAAAACTTCTTTCTCCTCTTCTGCCAGATTCATCCCTAGTTGCTTTTTTAAAAGAGTTGAAAATATTGCTTTGTTCTACATGGCTACATATTGGATTTCTCATGAGGATTTTATTATTTCTTAGGCTTTTAAAGCTTTTATGGTGTTTTTAGATTGGGTAGCTACCACTTGGGATATCGGTGGTAATGTATACAAATAAATGTGTATTTTAAGAATGTTGAGATTCTATATAGTGTTCAGAATATTTTTTTTACTGTATTTGCAGCTGTTGGAGGAACCCACAAGCCAAAAGGTCAAGAATGTTATTTCTTTTTTAAAATTTATATACTTAAATAGAGAATGCTGTGCAGTCTGATTCCTAGCCAATTTTCAGAGAAGGATTGTAGAGACCTTGAATTCAGTTCAATAATTCTGAGAGCTGGGTTTGTAGAGTCTCATGAGATCATACACTTCCCTTTTGCACCGTAACACTTAGTCATTACTGCTTTTTTGTTAAAAGTGTTTTCAGTCTTGAACTATCACTTGTATTAAAACTAACATTTTGTAGTTGACTTCCTTCTCTAAATTATTTAGGATCATATTATAGTTCCAGATTTCTCAGATCTATTCCACATTAACTCAAAATATGAGAAGCTTTCTTTTTTTATTTATTAAGCATTATTTATTTACTTACTTATTAAAAATAAATTTATATAGGTGCCCAGCTCACACATAGGTGACTCCTATTTTAAAATAAGTTTTATTTTTATGTAAATAATAAATTAACATAATTTTTTTGAAAAAATGACTATAACTTAGATCTGTCATGACTTTGGAATTAAAAGCATACTGGTACTTAATTATTTTTTATTTACATTCTGCCTTTATTATTTTTATAAATAATTCAGGGCAATGAACATATATAATATGCCTTCCCCTCTTATTTTCCCCTCAACAACAACTCTGTGAGGGGATTTCAGCTGTGAGAGAGTGACTGGTCACCCAGCTGGCTTTCATGATTAAAGTGGTACTAGAAGTCATAGTCTCCTGGTTTCTAGTCTAGTGCCTTAAACAACATGATTTGTCTTCTGTTCAGTCTGTGCTTCATTATCTTACACAGTAGTATCTTGGTATCCATCAATAATTCATTCCAGAAGACATGACAAATACTAAAACTGATGAGTACTGAGAAAACCAGGTAACTTACCACGTGACCCACTATTTTGGCCGGAAGAAACAATGAATCACAAGGCAGGCAACCTTGCATATCAACTACTGAGAGAAAGACGAGTCCTGGGACAAGATTTCTGCTTCAAAATGTGTTGAATAGCAAATTTGATAAGTTTTGAAGTAGTCGAGTACCAAGGTAGACTGTATCCTAAATCTGCAGAAGCTTTCTTCAGGAGCTGCACGTTCATGCTGCAAGGGGAATTGCTTATCTTTGATTATTTGATTATCTTTAACATGTAACTTTATCTTACAATATCATTAAATCAGACACAGTGCTTAACAATCAATAGGTAAAACAGTGAGTAGTTTAGGATTCAGGTAACAAGCCAAATGTATTTAAGAATAGCTTCTAGTTTATTTCTCACAGCCATTTCAAGGAAGATAACCTCTCAATCTATGCACCTTACGTCTATTGATGCACAATGCTCTTCTCTCACTAGCTCCCACTAACTAGCTAGGAAAGACATCCAGGTAAATGCATTCAGATTGATCCACATATTGTAGGATTTTATATTATTTTAATTACAGGGCTACTTTCAACACAGATTCTAAGCTCTGGCAGCTGGGGCCCCCACAGTCATGTGATTACATTTTGAGTACTCTGCAACCAGCCCATATTTATGGCTATTTGCAGCATCTGGCAGTGACATGGCTGCGATTTACAATCCTTTTTTTTGCTGGAAACTGGCCTTTATTTCAGCTTCCAGCAAAAAAAAAAACCGTCATTGCAGACAATGGATTTGCTTAAGGACTGCCACCAAAAAAAAAGATTATAAAATTGATCATGGCCACCTGATGACCCACTTAAAAATCAGCATGATTTTTGACCATAATTCTGGGCTCAATTCTGGTCATGAATTGAGGACTACCTGTATCATGTTCTTTATTTCTGTGCAATTCTACCAGATTGTAATCTAGATACAGATTTCTTGGAAGACACAGATGTAATGTTATCACATAATTTTAAATTATCTGTTATGATCTAATCAATATGCAAAAATGTTACTTCAAATAAGCAGTAGAGATTTAATGTTTTTTCAAAAGGCCTTTGTTTGCACGAGCCATTCTCTTTGAGACTAGCTGTGTTACAATGTCCCTTATCTTTGTTTTGCAGCTTTACAAGAAAAGAAAGAAGAAAGACCTAGCAAGGCAGCAGAACAAGGTAAAAAAAAGAAACTCAGTGAAGCTGATATTATCTAAAGCAAGTGTCAGAGCTGTTTTTTAAAATGCACATTTCATATTTCAAGAAACGGACAACCTTGAATTTGTCTCTTTTAACTATCTCAGTGAGTAGTCTTTTTAATCTGTCTGGGACGCATCATTCTGACAGAATTCAGTTTGTATGTACCCAAGTGCAGAGACAAAATGTAACCGTTTATCTAGACATGTCATCTTTTGTGGCCTAAATTCTTTTAACCTACTTGATTTGTGGCATAAAGACTTTAAGGGGAGATGAACACTTTATGGCACAGGCATTATTCTTTTATGTTTTAACAATATCTGACCATCTACATGGATCTTTAAAGAAGTTGCATTGTATACAGGTAGTCCTTGACTTCCAACCATTCATTTAATGGCCATTCAAAGTTACAGTTTTTCCAGATGCCTTCCAACAACTCAAGTTAATGGGGGAGGCCAGATTTGCTTAATAAACACATGGTTTGCTTAACAACCATGGCAAAAAGGTCAAAAAATTGGACTCACTTAATAATCATTTTGCTTAGCCATGGAAATTCTGATTCCAACTATGCTCATAAGTCAAGGACTACCTGTACTATGGGGCAAAGGTAGGTATAGAAAGTGGACTTCAGCATGTTTCCATTTAAATGGCCAAATCTGCATACAGGTTTAATATGGAAAAAGTTATAGAATTGATATAAAGGAAAACACTACATAAAGAGAAGATGTATATAAAATGAGGATTTAAATAATTTAAATAAATTTCAACATCAGGCATTGTTTCTTTGGATGCTGGAGCATGCTTCTTTTTCCTTCTGGGTGTAGTTAATTTTGCATCCTATAGTTTTGTCCCCATTAATACTTAGTTACCAATTAAAATCTTCATGCCTTTAAAAAGTCCTAGATAAAATTCAATTGCTGGGCTTTTCTATGGAAAATCTGTGCTCCTTAGGTTTTGATAATGCTACAAATGCCCTTAAGCAGTGAATGTTGGGATATAAATCTCCAAACAAATTTAAGTAAGATGTTACACCCTAACATTTATCATTTGCTTCCAAAAGGATTTGTTCCAGCCTCCTATTTAATTATCTATTCCAGTTTTAAAATTTCAGTTGGTTAGATCCCAGCAGTGCTTTTTGAAAGTTTTAAGAGTACTCCTGTGTACCTTCAGATATGTTCATGTAGAGATGAAGCAATAAAACTCTAAACCATATGATACTATATTGTTCCCTGTATAAGGACTCTAGCTTATATCTTACCTTGAAGAAATTTCAAGGTTGAGCATGTGATTTCTCTTTAATTTTTTTTGAACAGGAGCTAGAAAATAATTCTTCTATTTTCCCAATTCTTCATTGTTTTTTAATTATGTTATACTTATTTTTTCCTGTTATACTGATATATAGAAAGATGTAATACTTCCATTATGAGATATCTTGTTTCTATCTGGCCTTGGGCCTATTATAAATTTGATTGGATTTTATAGAAATATATAAAGTTAATATTAAAGTTAACTCTATGTAAATATTTATTCCAAATAATGCAAACTAAAAACACAGAGACATAAACATATGAGAGAATTAAAAATAAGAATTTCAACATCTTTGATGTACTTATTCATGACATGATTGTAATTTGCACAATATTTCCCTTACCTTTAAAAAGGTGTCATTTCAAATATTTAATGGAATGATAATGAGAAGCTTAGAAGGGATCATTAAAGTTCTTTTGCTATCATCCAGAAGATATTAGATTTTAAATATAGAAGAATAATGTGATGTTGTAGTATCTCTTTCGAAAGTGGCTTTAGTGCGTACACCAATAGCTTCATACATAAACATGTAGGCAAACATATCTTTGCCTATGTCCAAAGTCAGCTGACTCTTTAGATGTTTAAGCTGGACACTTAGAATTGATTGATTTTTTTAAAACTTCTAAGTACTTAAGGCAGTGTTTTTCAAGCTTGACAACTTTTAGATGTTCAGACTTCAACTCCCAGCATGCTGACTGGGAAAATGCACACATCTCAAAGCTGCCAAGGTTGAGAAACATGGATTTAAGATGTGAATATTAGAGAAAAATGTTTACTAGAATATGTATGTTAGGGGAAAAGCAAAGAATATGCATACCAAAATTCATTCTGACCCAATTTAAAAAGTAAACAATTACACAAAGGTATTTAAATTAAGAGGGGAAAATGCACATTTTTGACAATTTCATCTCTCCCTGGTCTTCTTCCCTCTATCTTTGGTCAACAAGAATTCTTAGGAAACATGAGTAGCATCCTCAAGCCTGAGCTCATAGTTTCAAAAACATCTTGCAATTGGCTCTTCTTTAATTAAAAGCTCAGTGATGATTGGCTCTTCTTTAATTAAAAGCTCAGTGATGATCTTTTCATTTTAAAGTTGGTTTTCTGAAGCATTAATAATAGAAACAAAATAATAGAAACAAAATAATAAACAAAGATTTTGGCTGCTTTCCATTTCAAGGGATGAGTCCTTGGATAATGTTAAGAAGTGATCAGGCACCTCATTCATCTTTTCAGTGGAATGAAATAAGCCAAAAATTGCTGTTTTGTTATGAGTTCCACTGATTCAGAAGCCTTTTCAAAAGTTGGCTAAGAAAGAAATCTCCATGGACTTTGGCTATTTGTGAGTGAGATGCCACTCTGGAACTTTTTTTTTTTGCACATGCAAATAGACTTTTAATCTGATGAATTTTACCCCTTGATTCCAATAAATGCATTTCTTCATACAGTTTCCTATTAATCATATAGTCTTAGCTACTATATGAGGAAATAAGAGATTTATTATTTTTCTCATTTCTTCTTCTGCAGATAAATCAGACTCCAAAGAATCAAGTAAAGTGTGTCACAGTATGTATATCTTTTGTGGATATGATAAATTACCTGACAGCTTATCCATGAATAATATTTCTTTTGTTTTCATTATTTTAAAGTATTACAAGATCATTTCAAGTCTTCGTTAAGAGTAAAAGTAATTCATTTTTTAAAAATAGTCCACTATGCTTCCCAAGTGGACATTAAAAAAAGTAGAAATGATGGATGTGGGCACAATTAATCATACTTTAGATTGCACAATGTCAATATTATGGAATTTTACTGTTCTATTATTTTGAGCTCAGTTATAATTTCCACAGCCTAGCAGTGACTGCACAATTCTTTATACAGCAGAAAATATTAGTCCTGGTCACAGTTTTATTAATGTGTCGATATATTCATTATTTGTAGGTATCTATTTTATATTAGTGGTGCTGTACTTTTAGTTTTCTGGATTAAAAAGTATTTTTTCCATTTCAGTTATAAAAATATGATCACATATACGCTTAAATTTTGGAAATGCATAAATAAGACTACAAAAGATTATTATTACTTCCAACTGTTCTATAGCATTCAGCATCTAGTAATATTAATTATAATACTGGATAACAAAGCAAAATCATATCCAAAACCAGAGAATATTGGAGCTTTTGGAAAATATAAGTCTTATAAAGGAGTTTTTTTTTAAATAACATTTATATGCTGCCCTTCTCTGAAGACTCAGGGTGGCTTACAATTTTTTGGGATACAACCCAGTGTGCTCAGCAATAGCCTTCATTCCATTGTATATGCCTGCTTATTACTAAGCGGCATTTTTACAAAGTCAGCTTATTGCCCCCAACAATCTTGGGTCCTCAATTTACCTACCCCGAGAGGATGGAAGGCTGAGTCAACCTTGAGCCTGGTGGGATTCGAGCCTACAGTAATTGTAGGCAGCTGGAACTTAAGTGCAGGTATTTAACAGCCTGAGCCACCAAGTTTTCCATGTAGGCTTATGAATTCACACATGGATGAGCTGCAAATAATGTAGCAATAATTTTCTGTGTGGTAAGCACTTATGTTGTATTATCCTTCTCCTTTCCATCATGCAATATTCATCTCAAGCAATTAACCTTTGACTATTATCATGTAAAACCAGAATTTAAAATATTTGTGTACTTCTTTTAAGGGATATATATATCTTCTCAATATGGTTACACAACTTAAAATAATTGTATATTTGCAAAATAAAACAGCAAAGTTATAATATAATATATGCTTACCCAAATTTTCAACCATTTGTAATTTGTATGTGCATGAAAATTAACACAACTCTGGTATGTATTTTGTAGAACATACGAAACAAATTATGATGCACCTTTAAAAAGGGAAGACTATAAATAAGCAGCTGAAAGCAAACTTGAAATTAAAATATAAGTATGATAAAACTGCCAAGTTCTTCCTGATTTTGATTATATACAAACAATTAAGCTGGAATAAATATGTTTCTAGTCTTGAAATATTTAACTGCCAGGCTAATATTGAATATTACATGAATGCAGACAGCAGGGGAAAAAGCATATGTGAAATGAGACTGAAATGCCTTCAGGGGTTCATAAAGACAAAGGATAAAATCATTTACACATATCTATTAAATACCCAATCTTCTTCTTTTCTTTCTCATTTAAATATAAAGTCCATAGGGAACAATTGTGTGGCATTTGGTTGGGTATTGTCAAAGGCTTTCTTTTGCATTGTATGCATCTTGCTTTCCTATGCATTGTAAATGTGTAAGATCCATTAAGTACGATGAAGCTTACTTGGCAATCAGTGTTGTCAGAATTCCAGCCTTAACCAGAAGTCAGCATCTAAGAATGCAACAGGGCTCCTTGTGTGGGTAAACATGAATAGGATTTGTCTGATGGGACTCTGCATACTATTGCCAGGATGATAAGGAAAAGTGTTTTTTAGGCCCCAATATAGACTGTGGCATTGAGAAGATGGTTGTTGGCATAAAAAGGAAACTACAGACATAAAAAATTACATTACAAAATGAGTACAAGTACTCCTCAACTTACAACAGTTCATTTAGTTCAAAGTTCAAACATTCAAAATTAAAACGGTTCAAAGTGACAACAGCAGTGAAAAAAGTGACTTACAACCTTTTTCACACTTAGGACCACAGCAGCACCCCCGTGGTCATGTGATCAAAAGTCAAGATGCTTGGCAGCTGACTCATACTTATGACAGTTGCTGTTGTCCCAGGGTCATCTGATTCCCTTTTGTGACCGTCTAACAAGACAATGGGAAAGCCAGATTCACTCACCAACTGTGTTACTAACCTAGCAATGGCAACTATTCACTTAACAAAGGTGGCAAGAAAAGTAATAAAATGGGGAAAAAAACTCACTTAACAAATGTCTCACTTAGCCACAGAAAGTTTGGGCTCAATTGTGGACATAAGTCGAGGACTACCTGTAATCTATTGTTTCGCTGTAGTAAAATGCGGGCAAGAGATTTTGGGATTTGTATGCAGCGTGCGCACAATGTGAAAGAGAAACAAAACAGATTCACTGAAGAAAGCAAAGTAAAAGAATGATTTTAACTGCAAACTATAATATATATGGGACACATTTACAGGTGGGACAATGAAAGGAGGTTCTGCAACATTCAATACAGTTCTCGAAGTATAACTGGTTGCTTAATGTTATGTATGTAGGTTTGAAGTCATTGGTTTAGTTTGAACTGTTCTTGTAAAATGTTGGAAATGATTGGTTTAAAAAGTGCGGGAAAACCCTGCACTCTGATTGGCTGGCAACTGCGGCTGCTGGCTATAAGTAGCAGCCACAGCCCAGCCAAATTGGGTCCGTTCTGAGCTGTAGTCACTAATAAACTAAGAGCTTGAAGCACTCCGCGTCTGTCTCTTCATGCAAACTTAACACTGGCGATGAGGATGGGATTCCCCTGAAGAAGGCAACGGAACAGAAGGAGAGAGATGGCTGCACTGAACACCCCCCCAGCCCCATTCGATCCGACGGCAGAAGACTGGGAGTCGTATGCAGATCGTTTCCAAATGTATCTGGAGGGAAACGATCTTGCCGACATTTCCGAGAAGTGGAAGAGGGCAGTCTTTCTCACGCACTGCGGTCCGGCAGTTTTCAAGATGGCGAAGGCATTGGCGGGAGCTGCAGACATGAAGGTAATGGACTGGACTGACTTAGAAAAACTGTTAAGAGCCCATTACGCACCACAAGTATCGTGCCTCATTAAGAGACACAAGTTTTACCGTCGTGATCAAGGGGAAAGCGTAAACGACTTCATGGCAAGTTTAAGAGACATTGGGGTGCATGCGAATTTAACAATTTAGAAGAGGCCATGCACGATCGATTTGTTCTGGGCCTTAACGACAAGGTGCTACAGAGCAAGTTATTACTGAAACTTAAGATCAGGCTGAAGGAAGCAATAGAAGAGGCCTCTTCAGCAGAAGCTACCAAGTCCCCAGCAGCAGCCATGAAGAAAATCAACAAGGCCACAAGCCATCCTGATGTGGAAAAGTCCACAACAACTCATTGTGAGCAAATAGATTCTGAGTCAGACTGTAGTGAGGTGGAGGAAGGAATTTACAGACTCAGAATGGAGCGGAAAAAGAAAGACCTGGGAAGAAAGAGGCAAGATTTCTACTGCAGAGGTTGTGGGGAAGCCACCCCGCACTGAATGCAAGTTTTTAGACACCATTTGCCTCCGTTGTGATAAAAGAGGACACCTAGCAAGAGTCTGCAAATCATCCAGAACTCCACCCAACAGAATAAAGTTTGCTACAAGCAAAGACAAAGAATTCAGGCCCAACAATCTCAGTGAGAAAATGGGGCGCAGCACAGAAGCAAATGGGAAGAATGAAACTCATCAAACAGTAACTATTGGTCATTCATCACCTTTAAGAAGCAGAAAAGTGCATGTCAAGGTACTTATTGAAGGAAGGCCTTGCCAAATGGAAGTGGAATCAGGCTATGGTGTCATGGGACACTATTCACAGACTTCTTCCCAACATCCAGAAGAAGCACTTCAAGAAGCAAGCATTGACTCTTAAAGACTACCAAGGGAACAAGATTGTTGGAACAAGAGAATTCAACTTGAAATTCAAGGGCCACACCAAATCCCTACCACTGACCATCGTGGACAAGGACCGCCCAAGTCTACTGAGCCTTGAGTGGTTCAACCCGTTGGGCATCGAGGTGACTGGCATCAATCACGTGAGCAACACTGAGTGTGGAGAGGCCTTGAAGTCTGAGTTTCCAAAGGTCTTCAGCGACGGATTAGGCAAGTACTTGGGGACCCCCATCACATTTAACCTAGATCCCAAGGTACAACCAATCCGTTTAAAACCCAGAAGGGTCCCATTTGCCTTAAAGGAAAAAATTGATGCACAATTAGATAAACTAATAGCCCAAGGGGTTTTAGAGCCCACAGATCACTCCAGGTGGGAGACACCCATAAGCACACCAGTCAAGGCTGATGGGTCTGTGAGAATCTGTGGAGACTACAAGGGGACATTGAACCATGCGCTACAACAGAGCACATATCCAGTTCCAGTAGTGCATCATTTATTACACTCTCTTGGAGGGGGCACAGTTTTTGCCAAGTTGGACCTGGCACAGGCATATCAACAATTAACAGTTGATGATGCCACTGCTGAGGCCCAAACCATTGTGACCCATAGAGGTGCCTTCAAATGCAAAAGATTGCAATTTGGAGTAAGCGTGGCACCAGGCATCTTCCAAAGCCTTATGGAAAGAATGTTACAAGGGTTGCCAGGGTGGTGCCCTATTTTGATGATGTTTTAATTTCTGCTGAAAATGACACTCAATTACACGAGAGACTCAGGGAAGTCTTAACTAGATTCAAAAAGCAGGGTTAAAAGTCAAAGAAGAAAAATGCACACTTAGAACAGATAAAGTGGAATTCTTGGGTTCCATGATTGATAAACATGGCATCCACCCCACAGAGGCAAAGGTTCAGGCAATCAAAGAAGCCCCCAGGCCAAAATGCAAAACAGATTTGCAAGCATTCTTGGGACTCATTAGCTTCTATCATATGTTTCTACCTCAGAAGGCAACCATTGCAGAACCCCTACATAGGTTGCTGGACAAAAATCTGTTTGGGTCTGGGGAGGAAGGAACAAGCTGCATTTAACAATATCAAGAGACTAATCACGTCTGATGCTGTGCTGATACAGTTCTCTGAAAACTTTCCTGTTGTTCTGACTTGTGATGCCTCCCCTTTTGGAGTGTGTGTGGGGGTTGAGACACATGCTTCCCAGCGGGAGGGAAGCCCCTATTGCATTTTACTCTCGCACTTTGACTAAAGCAGAGAGAAATTACAGCCAACTGGACAAGGAAGCCTTGGCAATTGTTGAAGCTGTCAAGAAATTCCATGAGTATTTATATGGGAGAACATTTACTATTGTCACAGATCACAGACCTCTTTTAGGCATTGTGGCAGGGGACAAACCAACGCCCACGATCCTGTCACCAAGAATGCTGAGATGGACTGAATTTCTTGCTGCTTATTCATACAAACTGATCCACAGACCTGGTAAAGACATTGGGCATGCAGATGCTGAGTTGCCCACACATTGAGGACCCTGTTCCTGAGACTCACACCTTTTTTCTAGAAACTGTTGCCAAACTTCCAGTACATGCTGTTCAAATTGCCAGAGAGACTGCCAAAGACACTTTATTGGCTCCTGTCATAGGCTGGATTAAGAAAGGTTGGCCACTTCAAGATCTACCTCAACTCGCCCAACCTTTTAAATCCAGGCAAACTGAATTATCTGTATTAAGAAGATGTATTTTGTGGGGTAACAGGGTGGTTATTCCTGCAAAACTGCAAAAAGAGGTTTTGGAAATGTTACATGAGGGTCATCCAGGTATTGTCAGAATGAAGGGATTGGCCAGGAGTTATGTATGGTGGCCAGGTATTGACAAAATGGTTGAAAACTGGGTTGCATCTTGTCCCAACTGTCAAGTAGTCAGGCCTGCCCCACCTCTCGCCTCCACACAGGAATGGGAATGTCCTAGGGGCCCATGGTCCAGGATTCACATTGATTTTGCTGGCCCTACCAGAGGGCACACTTTCCTTATTATAGTTGATGCATATTCCAAATGGCTAGAGGTTATCCCTATGGCATCCACCACAACTGAAGCTGTCATCAAACAGCTTAAAAAGCTTTTTGTAACTCACGGGTTACCTGATGTGCTTGTTTCTGACAATGGCCCTCAATTTACATCCAACCTTTTGAATCATATCTAGCACAACAGGGTATCAGACATGCCCTGACAGCCCCTGGGCATCCTTTGGCTAACGGCCGGGCTGAACGTATGGTACGATTTACCAAGGAAAAACTTCAGCAATTGGGTCCAGGGGATATCACTGAGAGAGTTGAAAAACTTCTCAGTGTTCAGCATATCACTCCCAACCCCTCAACTAATTTAACCCCAGCTGAATTGTTGATGGGTAGGAAACTCAGGTCTCCCCTTGACCGCCTCCATCCCACTTACGCACCCAACGCACCACTAGATTCCACTAGTAAAATTCGCACTTTCACTGTGGGTGATTCTGTTTATGCTAAGAACCTCATGGGTGAACCATTATGGATTCCTGCTGAGATAACCCAAATCACAGTCCACAGGTCTTACAAGGTACAAACGGAGGATGGTGTTCTCTGGAGCAGGCACATTGATCAGTTAAGATCCAGATTGCCTCACGAGCATCGCTTTTGCTCCTCTCTGGTTCCCATACCTACTGCCTCTTCTAGGGGAAGGGAGGATTATGAGTAATCAGCAAGTAAGAATCAACCCCATGTGTAACGAGCTAACACGACAGGAACCATCCCAAAACCTGTCACAATACCAACAACCATTTTCACAAATGGAAGATTGCACATCACTACCTGATTTAGGTGCTGACATTGGGTTGGAGATGGATTGGGAGGAGAGACCAGGTTGTAGTAACCAAACAGGTTCTACCATTACTAGAAGTCCAAGTAAGGAAATGTCAGCAGACACATTTCCTCTCTCATAAGGTGAGAACCTTAAACATCTGAACCACGTAGGTCTCAAGCGTACACGTAAGAGCCCCACCTATTTAAAAGAATACATTAGATAGGTTGGGGTTTGAGTATGGACTGAACCTAGTGGGGAGGGGTATTATGTATGTAGGTTTGAAGTCATTGGTTTAGTTTGAACTGTTCTTGTAAATGTTGGAAATGATTGGTTTAAAAGTGGGAAAACCCTGCACTCTGATTGGCTGGCAACTGCGGCTGCTGGCTATAAGTAGCAGCCGCAGCCCAGCCAAATTGGGTCCGTTCTGAGCTGTAGTCACTAATAAACTAAGAGCTTGAAGCACTCCACGTCTGTCTCTTCATGCAAACTTAACACTTAATGACTGTTCAAAGTTATGCTAGACCACTCCAGAGCTATTTATAACCTGATTTGAAGTTACGATGGCTCTGCACGCACACACACACCTCACAGTCATGTGATTTCATTTTGGGCATTGGCAATCCTCTCCCCACTACAGCCCGTTGGGGAAAATGGATTTTTTTTAATGACTCTGGTGTTCATGTATTGAATACTGCAAAAAATGTGGTCACATAATGCCTTAACTTACAGTCTCAGTGACTTACAACCATAATTCTAGGCTCAATTATGGTCATAAGTAAAGGACTACGTATAGATGAATATAAATAGAATTTTACATCCCCATGGCATCTGGGAGACCCTTACCTTCACAAAGGTGATCATAGTCCCAGCTGATTATAACAGTGTTCCTGAACAGGTGTATAATAAAGCCAGTGGTGGGATTCAAATTTTTTTACTACCGGTTCTGTGGGCGTGGCTTGGTGGGCATGGCAGGGGAAGGATACTGTAAAATCTTCGGTCAGAGGTGGTATTTGCCGGTTCTCTGAACTACTCAAAGTTTCCGCTACCGGTTCTCCAGAACTGGTCAGAAGCTGCTGAATACCACCTCTGAATAAAGTTCCTCTCAAGGTAGCTTATATCTAGCTACCTTATACCTCTTGCAGTTCACACTTCTAATAAATCACAATAGCTGTTTATCTTTTCTTGCCTAAAAATTATCAATGCCAGTTCACTCACCACATTCTCGCTATGCGATGGCTGGCCATGGCAAAGTAGTTTTGAGATTTAAAAAAATTAACACTCTTGAGCTTACCTCCATGAGGATTATGAGGAGCAAACTGATGGAGAAAGTGAAAGGAAGAGAACTTACTTTTCGAAATCTAAGTTTTTACTTTGTTATGCCATGCACAGGAATGGCAAAAGGGAAACTATTTTATGCAAGAAAGAAAGAGAGGACAAATCCTCCTTGGTATTACAAGAATTTTTGGCAACAGCAATCATGTATATTGTTGTTTTGTGACTTGAGATTGTTCCTTATATTTTATTCTGATTTGTATGTTGTTATTAGCCACCCAGAATTCTTTTAGAGTAGGAATAGATTATAATTGCTGTTAAATAAATGAAATCTTAAATAAAGCAAGTGGAAGTTAGTATGAAACATGCAGCTTCTAGTTAAGTAAAAGAATTTATAATCTGACAAAGTATAACCATCCCTGTATATTCATATATCGAGACATTGTCAGACAAGTAGGAAATTATTTGAGTATCTAGTACCCCAGAGTCTTGTCTTAGCAAATAGGTTCTACAACTCATTGCTTGGTGTTATACTTTTCCGTGACTTTTAAAAGTCTTGCATTTAAAATGCCACATTGAGTCAGGCAAATTATAATTGAATGCAATTAGGATTGCTGCAAGCTACCATCTTCTTTCATTCCAGTTGAGTGAGATACAAGAAGATCTGAAATGACCGGGAGGCTTTCAAGACATCATTCCCCATTTATTTCTGTCCATCTATTTCTGCCCCCTCTACTTCTGTCAAAGCGTTACTAATCCTGGAATCTGAAAGGTCAAAAGACAACACCATCCATTACTGACATTCAGCATGATTGGTCACCTGTTGTTTGTATAGTAGCAAAAATCTTTAGATAATCAAGCCTTGAGGTTGGGATTGCTTTGATGCTTACATGCAGAAGCATCTAATGTTCTTTATGAATGGAATACATTTCAGTCAAAGGAAATGTGCTGTGATCATGAAAAGAGTCGCATAAGTGCAGTTCTTTTTCTGTCCAATCCCTGTTTGAAAAAAGTTAGATTCCACTCATGATTTTAACTATTGATACTTACTACTGCTAGCATGAAAAGAATTTGCAGTATATCCAACTCAAAACTCAGCTACAAAACTGCATGTTATTTTGATGCAGCTTCATTAATTGCTAGATGTGACTAATGTTTGCTCACTGTGCTTTTACACAGAACCTGAGAAAGAAAAATCAATGGAGACCACAGAAACCCAGAAGAAAAAGGGTAAAGACATATATTTTTAAAGTTTTAAGACTTTTTAAGTTTATTTTCAGACTGCAAAAATGGTGAAGAAATTCTTTTTGAGCCCATAGAGTTAACAAAGAGAGTGGAAAAACTTGTGGAAGGAAATAATAATGATTGGTTTTATTTTTGATCTAGCTATATATAGTCTTGTTACATCAAATGAAGGTTTAAAAGCACCCAGAAATGTGGGGTTTTTTAAAAAAGAAATGCAAAACAAAACAAATGAATTAATGAATATTTCCATAGATATCTCAAAAGAAAAAGTGAAGCCTCCTATTGCTGTCAAAGGAAAAGGTAAATATTATTTCTAAGATCTTTTTTTTAACTAGGGCCATTTTAGGATTTCAGAAATGTTTTTGTTGATGCTAAATTGATTTAAGATAGATTTGCCTGGTGTGCCAGTTGCGCCAGTTGCGCCCCTACCTGGACCGAGATGCCTTGCGTAATGTCACTCATGCGCTCGTTACCTCCCGTTTAGACTACTGCAATGCTCTTTACATGGGGCTGCCCTTGAGGACCACCTGGAGGCTTCAACTGGTCCAGAATGCAGCTTGTGATGGGAGTATCTCGATACTCCCATGCTACACCCCTCCTGTGTGAGCTGCACTGGTTGCCAGTTGCCCTCCGGGTGAGATTTAAGGTGCTGGTATTGACCTATAAAGCCCTACATGGCTTAGCACCGGGGTATTTGCAGGAGACCCTGCTGCCAGTAAAGACTTCCCAATGTCCCATGAACTCCCATAGGCAGGACCTCCTTGGGGTGCCGTCAGCCAGACAATGTCAGCTGGCGACCCCTAGGGGTAGGGCCTTCTCTGTGGGAGCACCCACCCTATGGAATCAGCTGCCCCTGGAGCGTCAGGTGGCCCCTGACCTTCAATCCTTCCATCGTGGCCTGAAAACATGGCTTTTCCAACTTGCCGACCTGGACTGATGGAGGGGATGGGGTTTTAGTGAACAGTTTTTATTAATTTTAATCGGTTATTGGGATTTCGTATTTAATTGTTTTTTAATATTTGTATTATATCTTTTACCATTGTGAGCCGCCCTGAGTCCTTCGGGAGATAGGGCGGCATAGAAATAATAATAATAATAATAATAATAATAATAATAATAATAATATGAGGAACATTACATATAATATTATAGAACTGGGCTCAGTATTGCCAGTGAACAAAAGAAGGTCCTTAATTTACCATTATTTTCTTTATTGGTGTTAACTTTAGTTCACTTTCATCTACTGCTCTTCCACTTACTGGGTTTGTAGCACTCCCAGAGGTTTCTGAACACCTCCAAAGTGGTGGGATTCCAATTTTTTTACTACCGGTTCTGTGGGCATGGCTTGGTGGGTGTGGCAGGGGAAGGATACTGTAAAATCTCCAGTCACAGGTGGTATTTGCCGGTTCTCCAAACTATTCAAAATTTCTGCTACCGGTTCTCCAGAACTGGTCAGAACCTGCTGTATACCACCCATGCTTCAAACCCATCTTATGATTTCTATTGGTAGCTTGGTTGATTTATTTCCAACCTTGCTTCAGTAGTAGTAGGTCTGAAGCAGGTTTTCAGCTGGAAAAATAGGGTATTTGTGATGGCTTTGGTGAGAACTTTTGCATTATTCATTAATTGCTTTCTGATCAATAGCTACTTAGCAGTTCCACATTTTACAATTACACACCTTGCAAATTGTGATTTTGCTTGGCTAACTTAGAGTTAAAAGAAAAAAGAAACCAAGTAAAACAAAAAGTAACAAAAGTAAAACCAAGTAACAAAAAGAAACCAAGTAAAAATAAAAGAAGACAATAACATTGAAGTGTACTCAAGCCTAACCACAATCATAACCCCAACCATTACAAAACAAAACTCTTGTAATATCCTGGCTCAATGCCAGGGGAATTGAGCCGATGAAGGGAATTTTCCCTTCACTGGCTCAAGTGAAGTGAGAGAAGGTGAAATTTCCTTCCTTCCTTCCTTCCTTCCTTCCTTCCTTCCTTCCTTCCTTCCTTCATTCATTCATTCTTTCTTTTATTATTATTTATTTATTTATTTTATTATTTGGTCTTATATGCCACCCTATTTCCCGAAGGACTCAGGGCAGCTCACATAAAAAACAATAAATACAAAAGTTAAAAGAGATTAAAAAATATTAAATCAATTAGGACCAAATAAATATTTAAAACCCTACCACAAACATTTAAAACAACCCCCGCCCCCTTAGTCCAGGCCAGCTTGTTCAAATAGCCAAGTCTTTAGGCCATGGCGAAAGAAGCGGAGGTCAGGGGCCAATCGTAGCTCCAGGGGGAGCTGGTTCTTTCTAATTAAATGCCTCCCATTTCCCTTAGAACTACTGTAAGGTTTTCTTCTATCTTCCTCCTCCTCCCCCTCTCCCTCCCTCCCCCTATAAGGTCAATAACACTGAAGACACATATTGTGGGATGGCGCAATATACAGCAAGATAGAAATCATGATGGAGTAAGTTAGTTTTTATCTACCCATATGCACCATTGATTTTCAGTCCTAGTCACCTACCACATCTATATATGTATATATATTTTAGACAACCCTTGCCCCAATGGATCATTGTTTCAGAGATTTTTTTTTAAAAATCTGAACAGAGGAACAGAATGACCACCGGTAGGCAAAAAAGCAGTGGGAGCAGGAACAACTTTCAACTTCCTGCCAGCTTCCCCATAGAATTTCCTTGTGGGAAGCTGCCAGGAGTATTAGAACTCTTCCTTTCCTTCAGGAAGTGAGGGACTGTAAGTGTAAATCCAGCTTGGCAGCTGAAGCAGACATAACTTTCCCAAATTTTATTGCTTGGGGAATCATAGATACTGGATTTTGGGCACATTTTGTATGTTTGCTCATTTCAGGTACCTTTGTTCAAAAACTGTTGCCCTATGATGTACTGTTTTGCCAGTTAATGGTTATATAAACAAGAGTTTTAGCAGTACATAGATACTGGATTTCATTTTCACAATTCAAAAGTATAGCAGTAAAATCATATCATCTTTTAAAATGGGCTAAATTATACTTTTAACAGTTGCAATGAACTGTGATTTTATGATAAAGACAGCATCCAGCCTTTTTAATGCTAAATATATGCAAAGCTATGAACTTTGATAATAATAATCTTCCAGTAGGTGTATAATGAAAAACATTCATAATATGATATTGCTTTATTCATCTTAACTTTCTGGTTTGCTTAATTCCTGATTCAGCACACATGCTAACCCTTGTGTTACTAGTGCAAAAATATTGTGATTATAGCTTTTAAAATAGGGACTGACACATTTGTATTAAATGCGAGGAAAGACATGCTTAAATTTGCACTTTGCAAGTTAAGAAAATTGTATTTTTCAGAAGCAGCAAAATCAAATGATGCAAAGCTTCCCATTGCTGAGAAAAAGAAAGGTAAGTGTATTATTATATTAATCAAAATATCAAATTCTTGTATTTGCTTTCCTTCTCTTCAAATTAAAGGAGACTTTCCCCCTCAGAAAAAAATTAAATGACTGGTGAAGAAATGCAAACAAGATTTTGTTCACAGTTTATAGTTATAATACCACCTAAATTTATCTAATCCAATCTCAGGCGCTGGCTAAAGACCATGTCAAAGTAAACTCATGGTTTGCACTCTCTGAAGCTCTACTGAAAATTGGATCTGGGGAAAAAATAGGTAGCTTCTTCTATGCAGTGTCTGTATAAGTTTGGGGTCACCATGCGCAATGAAAATTCCTCTAGTCATCTGGGAAAGGGAATTAGTGAAATTAATGAGTGAAATATGGATGAGTGAAATTAACCTGTATCTGTAGCTGAATACAAGGTCATTTGTATCTATTGTTCCAAATATCAGAGAATCAAGCTCTCATGCCTATGATTATATGTTCAATTTATGTAGTATCTGTGATTTGAGGAAAGGGGAGAGATGGCTGAGCCACAAATGTTAAAAAAATCAGTTGTGTAATATGTGTGCAATTTTTTTTGCTATGTGTTGCATGTAAGGATGGTGTTGCATGTAAGGATGGATCAGAAATACAATTAAGCTGTCTATTATTTTATGTGCTGCACTTTAAATAATACAAATTGACCAAATACAAATTCTTTACAGCAAACATGCCCTTGATAGTGTGCATGTCAGGATATTGATGTTTTGTCAAAAAATAAAAGTATAACTGCTATGTCTCAATGGGTTGCAAGCGTCCGTATAGCTGGAAGCTTTGATAATCTTTCTTTTTTTCATAATAGTAAATGGCATGACACATAGCTCCTATGACAGAAAGTTTGAGAAAAGTCATAGCAAAAACCTCCAACAATTGCAGTCTAGTAAATCACATTTTCTTTGATGTTTACTCTATTGAACAATAACAAAATTTCATTTTGGCATTCCTATCGAGCATTAAGGTTTTATATTATTTGAGTGGTATGTCTTTTTTGCATTCAGGATCATCAATATAATACATAAAACATCACAGCATGCACCCCTTTAAAATGTTAAATTTTCTCTGCAAGTTGACCACTTAATTACCTGTGGAGATCACAGAATAAATAAAAAGAAGAAAAAAGCATATATTAGTTTAATAAAAATTATTAACAAGCAAAATCAGTGGGGAAGCCAGCAGGAAGTCCGATTCCCATTGCTTTTTTTGGTCCCACCTATGGCAATTCTGTTTATTGGTTTTAGATAAGGAAATATCTCTGAAATTATGGCCCAATGGATCATGGGTTGTCTAGTTTTTGTTTGTAGTTAGTACAATATGACTTGGGTCTGGGGTACATGCGGGAGCGTCTCCTGCCAATATCGAATACCAATCACCCTGTGCACGCGCACAGACGGGACTCCTCGGGGTGCCGTCTGCGAGACAATGTTGGCTGGCAGTGCCTCGGGGAAGGGCCTACTCTGTTGCAGCTCCTGCCTTGTGGAACCAACTCCCTTTGGAGCTCCGTCTGGCTCCTGATCTTCGCTCTTTCTGCCACGATTTGAAGACCTGGTTGTTTGAACAGGCCGGGCTGGACTGACCTCTTGGGAGCGGGGTTAAATTTATTTTAAATTAATTTTAGTGATTGGGCTTGTTTGGTTTAATTCTTTTTTTAAATTTTTATTGTTGTCTTTTAATTGTGAGCCACCCTGAGTCCTCTCGGAGAGGGGGCGGCATACAAGTCCAATTATAAATAAATAAATAAATAAATAAATAAATAAATAAATAAATAAATAATGACAGGAGAGGATGAAGGTGATTTTTTTCCCTCCATCTCTTGCTGGGTCTGGATGTAGAAAGTATCTAGGCCAAAGACATGGAAGTCTATTGTTGCATGAACTAGCAGTAATACTCTCTTGCCAATTCTTGATTTTGCTTCTGACACCCTACTTCTGCTTTTACTTCCTGCCTCAGAAGAATAAGATAAGAAAGCTCTCTCTTGCCAATCCTGGTTTTATTGCTTTCAGCAAGTAATATTTGTTAGATATTGGGAGGATTCTTTGTTAATGGGCTAAAGTTGTTTTATTTCATTTTTAATGGGTGCCAGTGTGCCCACAGTAAAAAATGACAATAAAGGTTCTCTTCTCTTCTCTTCTTTTCCCTTCCCTTCCCTTCCCTTCCCTTCCCTTCCCTTCCCTTCCCTCCCCTCATCTCATCTCATCATCTTCAAAGAGAACTGTCTCTAGAAAATTGGCATAAACATTTCAAGCATTTAAGTTCAAAATAAGTTACAATCAATACATAACCAAGTTTCCCAAGTCCTCCAGTCATAATTCTGGAGATAGGCAAGAAGATAAGAGAGCCAAGTTTCCTGGGAAGAGAAGTTCACTCAGATCTGTTCTGTTGAATAGATTTTTCTAGCTACTCAGTATTCCTCAAAAAGGGAGTCCTTGGTGCTTTCTGAGCTTGGTTGAACTCAGAGCCAAGCTCAGAGTTTGATCCAAGCTCAGAGAGTACCAAAGACCCCACATTTCAACTCTGGGCTAAAATATTCTTCTTCATTTTTTTCTTTCACTGCCACACCAGGAACATCTATAGCGTAGTGTTACTTACTTGACTGATGTCCACCTGAGCCTGCTATGAATTATTTATTCATTATCCTTCTCTGTCCCTTTCCAGATGCCACTATTGGGTATTGGTCCATGATAGAAATAAGTGGTGTTCTGAAATGTTTCAGTTCAACTGTTGCCATTTCCCAATAACATGCTCAGGAGCACAAGCTTGACTGATCTCTCTTCAGAAACCCAATAAGCCATTTCTAGCTGGAGGTGAAAAGGCACACTATGGTAGCATTCCTTTTTGTTTGTTTGTTTCTCCCATCTCTGGCCTTCTTATAAGAGCCGTGGGACAAATTTTCCTGTCTTCTAACAACTGTTTTTTTTTACCTCTATTGTGTGCAAAAAGTGAGGCAAGTGTGCATTTTTTAAAAATCATTTTTTTTCAATCCAAATTTATCTGTTTTAATAACAAAAATGTCCATGTGGTTGAGGCCATTCACAAAATATTGTATTGCTGTTTCAGCCTTTTAAATGTTCTTTCTTGCACAGCTATGAAGACTAATAACAACTTTGCAATTGATAGTATGGTGGATAACACATATCATGCTTCCTAAATTTCCATATTTTAATAGCATTATTTGATATTGTCATTCATGCTGACTTGCACGCTGCAGCTGCCAAACACACCAGGCAACCTTTTCCAATTATGCTTCTGTATTTAAATACCCACTTGACCTGAAGCAAAACCAAATAATGGGACATGGGTTGAAAGAGGCAATGAAATTAGGAATAAAGCTCAAGAGAAGCTGAAACATCAAACAAAACCCTCCACCCAAAGACTATAGCAGTGATGGCTAATCTTTTCCACATTGCGTACCAAAAGTGCCCATGCACTTGTTCATGTCCCTGCACCCATGATGCAATGCATGTGTGAGTCCCCCCCATCCCCTGCGCATGTGCACACCATCCCCTGCACCACACACCTCTGTGCATGTGCATGCATCCCCCATGCCTGCGTCTTCCCCCGCGCATGTGCGGCAGATACCCAACAATCAGCTGGCTGGTGGGGGCGCGCACATGCATAGATGAAAATGTAATGGGGCTCTTCCGGGCAACCTCTCATGTGCTGACAGAAGTGGCTCTGCGTGCCACTTCCGGCATGCATGCCATAGGTTCACCATCATGAGACTATAGTATGCCTGCAGTTCAGCTGTGAAGCAGACTGATAATGCAATTGTATATATACCTGCTTTATGTTATGAGTCCATGGTCCATGTGAGCTGGATCTTTGATGGTGGATGTTATAGCTTGTATGGGAGTGGTCATAGGTAGAGCCTAGTCTCCCCACACTAGAGAGCTAAGCTGTTGATGTTCTCTTTGCTGTCTTTATTAAGACAACTAAGGAAGAAATGGGTGGTGTGGTGGATTACATACATGCCCAAGTGTCAGCTTAAACTTGTAGACTAGACGAGACAAGAAATGTGGCCAGATGAGCTAATTCTACTTGTAAGGCTACATTAACAAATCATGCAAGTCTGAAAGTGCACATTTCTCGTGGTCTCTTTTTATAGTCTGATAAGTTGGGAGAATCCTCTCTGAGTTTATTTCTCTGACCATTATGCATCTGCCAGCTCTACCAATTTTTACTTGATCTTTCCTTAGGCAGCACTTTGTAGTTCCCCCAAGGCCATTCCTACATACCATTACATAAGGAAGGCTAGTGAGTCTGCATATTATTTACTCAACTGAAACTTAATATGATGTTACCAGATGGTGATGTAAAAAGAAAACAACTGAGGAAGAATGGGGAAGAAATATGGGATTTGAGTTCATTCTTTTAATCCTTTTTCAGTGGGTTATTAGTTCAACTTTCAGTCTGATTTATAGCTTTAAATAATCTTCAAGCTATTAGAGATAATGTAAAAGTGTCTTTTGTTCCCCTTCAGACTGTTCTACAGTATAGTATAGCAAAGATAAGAAATACATTCAAAACTTAGATGGGCTGACAATCTTGACTTTAAAAAGAAACTATTGTGTTTTTCCCTTTTTCTTTAGAAACTGACATTAAAAAGGGGGAAAGCCCAGCTAAAACAGGTAACTAACTGATTCTAAATAACTTGGATTAGAAGTATCTGCTACAGATTTTCTTAATTCTTTGGACACTGCTCTTGTGCTTAATCTGAGAAACATAATTTCAGTTGCCAAAATCACTAATTTTTAATTATTTTTCATTTGTATTAATAACAACTACGTGCTATGATCTCTTAACATGGCTGTTCCAACTCGCCGAACCTGGACTGATGGAGGGGATGGGGGTTTTAATGAATTGTTTTTATTAATTTTAAATTGATTGGGTTTCATATTTAATTCATTTTTAATTGTATAGTATTTGTATTGTTTTTATGATTGTACACCACCCCGAGTGCTTCAGGAGATGGGGCGGCATAGAAATCCAATAAATGAATGAAATGAATGAATGAACATTAATAGGAAACCTTTAAAGTTCTCATCAATAGTTGATGAAAAGTACAATTGTTTAAAATCTCTCCTTATTCTATAATTGTCTAAAACTATGTAGTAAATAATGAGATTTACTATATTCAATCTGTACCATAAAAGTTGTGATACCATAATGTCAAATCAGAAACATTTTGACAAAAATATTGTATATTTTAAAAACTTTCCACTACTTGTAACTTGTTTTTAATCCCTATACAATCAGCCAATGCAGTGCATAAACTGGTCATACAAATGTTCCAATTTCTCTTATTTTATGAAAGCAGAATTGTTTTACATATACAAACTGCTGAAGATAGAAATTGGTAAAGGAATGTTTATTGGTCCCTTGGCTAATACAATTAATGTGTTATAAAAAATTTCTTTGCTATATATGTATTTAATAATAAATAGCTCGTCCAATCAAATGGCTTTGGGTCAGAGACAAATTACAGTTTTACACTTTTGAAGAGCACATGGTTGGAGAAGACTGCTATAATAAATAAATATGTGGCTTACAGCTTAAATTGACTAATAGGTGGATTTCAAAGAAAGCAATTGTTATTCTTATATCTAATTTACCATTTTTTTAGCCTCCAGCATGATAAAACAAACCAAGAATATTTCTCATCCTGACATTACAGGTATGATTTTGTCTCTTGCAGTTTCTTTTTAAACATTGACTTGCTATTTTTCATTTTTATTTCATTATTAGTGACCTAGAGTTGCAGTCACTGGAGAAGTTGGCGTGAGCTTAAATGGACTCTGGGGGATGGTAGAGGATAGGAAGGCTTGGAGGAACATTGTCCATGGGGTCACGATAGGTTGGACAACTAACAACAACAACAGAGTTGCAGTAGCAAGGTAGTCATATAAATAGGATAGATATAGATAAATGATAGGTAGGTAGGTAGGTAGGTAGGTAGATAGAAAGATAGATGGATGGATGGATGGATGGATGGATGGATGGATGGATGGATGGATGGGAGGGCGGGCAGGCAGGCAGGCAGACAGACAAATAGATGATAGATATACTGCAAAGGTAATGATAAGAGTATTTTTTCATTTATACATAAGAATTGTGTACTCCATATGGGATATTGCTGAGCACATTGGGTTGTGCTCCAAAGATTCTAAGCCGTCCTGAGTCTCCGGAGAAGGGCGGCATATAAATGTGAATTTTTTAAAAAATCCCCCAGGGCTTTCTAGAACAGTTTGTGTGCAAACTATCTATTTCTCCTATTGCAGAGGTGGTATTCAGCAGGTTCTGACCAGTACTGGAGAACCGGTAGTGGAAATTTTGAGTAGTTTGAAGAACTGGCAAATACCACCTCTGACTGGCCCTGTTCCCATCTATTCTCTGCCTCCTGAGTCCCAGTTGATTGGCTGGGTCTTCTTTTGTTGCCCTGCACAGGAGAACAGAGCTGGAAATCAGGTTAGTGGGGTGGGGAGGGAATGGGAATTTTGCAATATCTTTCCCCTGCTACATCCACCAAGCCATACCACACCCACCAAGCCACGCCCACAGAACCGGTAGTAAAAAAATTTGAATCCCACCACTGTCCTATTGAGTACTATACTCAGAGGCATGCACAGGATTCGGTACTTTCATCAAAAAGACAAAAGGAGGTTTGTACCATGCAATGTCACAACCATAGCATTAAAAAGCATAAAACTTGTTGTTATGTCAAAACAGAGCTCACATCTTTAGCTTTATTATGGTAACGGGAATGAAAGGAAGTGCTTGGTTAGAGGGGGAGACACTCCAAGACTCAAAGATAAGTGTCATGCCCCTGTTGGAGTCTGACTCCAAGGGAGAGGAGGAACAGGGAGTGAAAGTGTGGCTCCAGAAGTTGTGGAGGAGGATGGGCAGTCACAGAAAGACCCAGGCCCATCCCCTCTCCATCCTAGGGCATGAAGGGAGGAGGGGATAAGGGAGAGATGTGAATGGCATGGTCTACGGGGGAGGAAAGGGCCTTGATCCTCTTCATGGGCTGCAGCTGTGAGAACTGGTTAAAAGGACAAATATGTGTATGGGCCAGTGCTGGAAACAAAGCGTGGAAATATCTCTAATCTGTCATTCCTCTCTGAGTTTGGCATCCTTCCCAGTGTGTATTCCAGTATCTGTGGATGTCTTCAAGCCCTTATCTTGCCTGGTTCCCTTAATTATTTCAGTGTGGTTTGTGTTGTTTTTACTCTTTATAATTTATAGATATTTTTTTAATTTAAATGGCATTTCCTCCTTTTCATAACTGCTTGGGGGAGTTTTTTTTGTCTCCAGTCAAGGATATTTGGAGCTTTGAAGTAAAGTGAAGGAATAAAAGGGGCTTCACCTGTTTTTATGACTGTGTTTATTTTGTATCCCACCCTGGGTTATCACAATATGGGATTGTTACCATTTCATCACTGTGTGTGGATATCCTATTCTCACAAGCATCCTAATTCCAAGGGTTCTTGCAAAGGGCACCTCTCTGCCTCTCCTGATGCAGGGATCCACAAATGTAACACATTTAACTGAATGTAGCCCATTGGTTGTGTATGCTGGTCCAGTAAAGCCTAAATTAAACCCCATGATTTTGCCTTATTCAGAGAGAATGGAGATTCCAGGAGCATCTTAACTTGGTGTTAGGGATTATATTGTAGAGATCAAATCCAATGGATAACCCAAGTGCTACGGCTTCTCTCAGGTTAGAAATAGAGTAAATGGAAACCACATCCTGAAAATGTTGCATTAATCCATGTTTAATGATATATTTAAGATACTTTTCTTTACAATGTATGCAAATTACTGAACATTAAGTGCTAGTTTTGAAATTAACCAATATAGTACAAGATAATTTATTCTCTTGATCTTGCCCAATTTCACTTGTAATTTCTAGCTAGGAAATTACTGGAAATGCTTTTGTTAATACATAAATGTTCTTCTGAAAGAGTGCACCATGCCTCATTGTTTAAAGGGTATAATTATTAGACCTCTACTTAAGAATGCCTTTTTGTCTTCTCCAGAAATTTCATATAGCACATGCATTTAGCATCACACTGACCCTTGGAAAAAGTGTATTATGCTCATGTTAAAAGCATTAAAAGGCTGCCAATTTACTTCTAGTTTTGGTACAAGATGATAGAAATTACCTTTAAAAGCTCACATGGCCTAACAAGCTACCTCATTCATTGAGAAATGGTTTCATAATGCTCGGAAATCTATAGATGCTGAAGACTCATCTTGAGGTCCTGACTTGGAGTCAAGCTTTTCTATCATTATCTGGAAGGTGTTCCCTAATGAGCTGAGAGGACAGATCTCTTTGCTTTTTTTTTGCTTTTTTCTGTTTAAAGCCCTTTAGAATAAGATACTTTTTGACAAGCTTTTTGATTATTTAAATTCTGGTTTTCATTTTTAAACTTTCGGTGTTGTTATTGAAGAGCATCAAAAGACTTCAAGAGCCAACAGTATCAAAAGTATATAAAGTAAGTAATACATCAAAGAAATAAAACCACAGCCAAGACTTCAGAAAGGATAAAGCTACTAATGGTTCCTAATCATTTGTCTATAGATTATGTCCAATATCAGAGGCAAGATGTTTCTGGAAATTCAGGTCCTGGATAATAAACCTGAAAATGCTGAACTAGATGCCCCATCTGTTCTGACAACAGGAATTGTTTATATCCTTTCTTTGTCATTTTTTGGGGGTTTTGCTCAGCATAATTATGGATTCTAGATGATTGTTTTCCTCTTGCATGTTTGTGTGTGCATGTGTGTGTATGCACACACAAACACACATATATATTCAGAAATGTTGTCTGTGGCTCATTTTCACACACATAAAAAGAGTATATAATTAATACCCTCTTGGCATTCTAGAAAGAAAAGACAACTCATTAAAACTATAAAATGATTATAAAGAATAGTGACAGGTGATACCAAGAGAGGAACCAAAATAAATAGTGTCCAAAATTAATGAGCCCAGAAGAACTGATTATTCTGAGATGGGAACACATGCTTCTTAAATATATGCCTAGAAATTTTGACTTTTACAAGTCCCTCTGATGTAGCCAGAATAATATTGTATATATTGTAGACAACAAAAGTAGGAATTTCCTGAACTCTGCCTGTATTTTGTCAAACAATGGCAATGAACCACTGCTATTAATTTGCTCCCTATGGAACAATACCTTTGAGGCAGATGCCACTAATTACCTTATTTTAGCTTTTGTACATTATATACTCATCTCTTCTTTTACCATTGGAGTAGTCCTAGTCCACAGCCAATTTTTTTCATTTTTGTGAAAAGGAGTGTTGCGCAGGTAGTCTTTGACATATGACTGGTCATTTAATGATTGTTCAGATTTACAGCTGAGGTCTCCAGGGCTATTTACAATCAGGATTCCAAGTTCTGATGGCAATCCTTCTCCATGGTCAAGTGATCACATTTTGTGTGCTCAGCAACCGTCTTCATTTATGTCCATTTGCAGTATCCCACAGTCACATGCCACAATTTACATTTTTTTTTGCCAGAAGTTGGCATTTGCTTCCAATCTCTAGCAAAACATGGCCCATTGCAGACAATGGATTTGCTTAATGATTGCAGCAATCACTTAATCACCAATATATTTGCTTTAGGACCATTGCATTTCTTAACAATCATCACAAAAAGGTTGTAAAACTAGGTGTGGTCACATGCTGACCTGCTTAATGATCGGCATGATTTATAATCCTAATTCCAGAATCAAGTATGGTCATAAATTGAGGAATATCTGTAAATGAAAGTATTTTCACGTTTACTTATCTGCTTACCACAAACAAGCAAAAGATCAGAACTGTAGCAGATTCTGCCCTTACCAGTGTTGAATGTGTGCTCTAAAAATAAATACATGACTCAACATAAAGATTGGCTAGCATATTTCTTCCCTTGTTGCCTAAGAACTGAACTTCCTGATGAGGAGTGTATTAATGATGACCATTATCGTGATTTATCATTTATACCTTTTATGTACATTGAGAGCTTATGCGCCAAAGACAAATTTCTTGTGTGTCCAATTACACTTGGCCAATAAATAATTCTATTCTATGCTGAGCTAAAGGACATGGTGGCTGCGCTGTCATTGTCCTGGTGAATTTCAGAACACATTGTCATTATTTCATAGCAACTATGGGTCTATCTTAAGCAGCATCTCACCTCAGTCCTTCTGCAAGGCACCTGGGATTGCTTTTTCTGTGTCTAATGAGGTGATGATGACCAAGCTGTAGAAGAATTTCCTCCATTTCCATTGTCTTTAATTAAATTTTAATTTATGGTATTTAGATTGATTGAGTCAAAAATGGGAGACGATTTCAAGAAAAAAAAATTCCAGATGTCTTTCTGATAGCTCTTAGAACTTTCTTGCTATTATGATAGGCAATTGTGTCAATGCCTAGATTATTGGAAAAAGAAAAAGAAAGAGAAGAGCAGGCAAAGTTCGGGAAAGGGGGGAACATCATCAGTTTAGAGTCACTGTGTTCCTACAAGTGCTCCAAGTCCAATCCCTCTTGAATTCTGTTGACCCTTATCTGGCACAATTTAGGGTTGAACTTTAGTTGACCAGATTCTTGTGAATAGGCTTGAATAAACCTCCTGTTCTGCAACTTTATGAATAGTCCTGATTCTTTGTGCCTGAAAGAAGGTGAGCTATGGCTAGAAGAGAGATTATGTTTTATTGAGAGACAGCGATAAGCTACTAAAATTGTTTTTACCTGCTGGGATAAAGGAGGAAATGGTTTCTTTTTTCTTTCTCTTTCTCCTTTCCTTTCCTTTTTTCTTTTACATGCTCCCTGGTTTTTCTTTTTCTTATATTTTTCTGTTTGTGTTTTTTGCAGTACTCTATGTACTGATTTTTATTCTTTTCATTTATAATTTTTAATAATGTTATTTTTTTTTAAAAAAGAGAGAATGGAAGATGCCTACTGTGTGCTGACACTGTTATGACTCTGGTGGTATATAAACATAAATGCATAATTTGAAACACTATTACCATAAATCGACTTTTATTGCCTGCAAAACCATTGCATAGAAAATTACATTATTGTGACTTTCAGACATAAAAATGTTTCATTTTGCAACCTTTATTAGATTAGAGGGATACAGGAACTAAAATTCATTATTATTATTTTTCTTTCTTTCTTTTTAGGCAAGGAGGCAGAACACAAACCACCAAGTAAGTTTCTAAATTTCACAGCTATTGAAAATACAGAAACAGTGATCAATTGGATTTTTACTGTCAGTGACAAACATTTATCCTTTGCCTATCTTCTAATCTAAACCACTTGTGGGCTTTGGAAATTCTCCAAGAAGATCTGGAGATTCCACAAGGAGGTACATTGAGTTCCATTCACATGCAGGTGGATATTGTATTTTCTCATTGAAATATGGTTATAATTGTACCTTAGCTGTAAGGAGTAGTCATAATAGCTTTACTCCAGTAATACGTATATGTGAGTGTGACATCATTTCCAAGACTATAATAATGTCCTATTGTATGGTATGATTTTACTGAGCAATAGAGACAAAGGTTTTGCCCCCAGCATGGTCTATCCTGATTATCTATGAATTAATTATTATGAAGTACAATATTAATCCTGTTTCTTGCAAATCTAACCTAGAAATATCAAGATATTTCTGAAGAAGCAGCCACATAGGGAGGGCACTGACCAGGATTCTAATAGAACTAGACTACCCAACTGAAACCCAATGGTTGTTCCCCCCACTTGTTTCATTTCATGGAGCTCCTCAGAATGGAGTGGTGCCTAACAGAAGTGCTTCAGGTCATTGAGAAACCTGCTTGGCCTAACCATCTTAAAAGGTTTCTCCTCCTGCAGTGGTTCATGGCCCTAGTTACCTAGGATCTTATTCCTTTTATATGAAGGAAATATTATGAAGTCACCAAGAGTTACCATTTGCATGTTCTCAACAGACTGCTAATATACCCATTCCAGAACTGTATTGTGTGTAGGCATATCTTCTCAGAGAAAGCCTATGCATGACCTTTTTAGCTAACTTAATTTATTGTGTTGTTTTTATCTGTGAGCTGCCCTGAGTCCTGTTGGAGAGGGGGCGGCATACAAGTCAAATAAATAAATAAATAAATAAATAAATAAATAAATAAATAAATAATGACCACATATGTCAATTCATTATCTACTGTACGCTAGTTTGAGAACATCAGAAGACAGGGCAAACATTGTAGCTCTTCTCTCAGTAATTCTGGAATGATTCATTTTGTGTGAAATCCATCTGAGAAGAGTTTAAAAGTTAAGAGCAGAGACTATACAATATAACAGCAAAGCAATGTTGAATTTATCTTGTATTGCTCCCACCTTTTAGAACAAGAAGTTCTTGGGCATAAAAAAGGAGCTCATCTAGCAAAACCAGGTATTTATTCTAATATTCACACTTCACACAACCACTTGGCAAAGTAGAAGAAGAATTGACAAACTGAGGAGAACAATAAGGCCTTGAGCATCTGACATCATTGCTATTCTACAGTGTATACTTCTTAGGCTTGCTCTTGGCTTAAATAATACGGATGCACCATTCTGTCCTTATTCATAAGTAAGCATAAATTTTTCTTTGTTGGTGGAGAGGAGGGGGCATGCAATATGTGTAGGATCTAAGCCAAGAGCAAGCTTAAGAGCTATAACCCAACATTATCCTTTTCTCCTTTTCCTCCATTGAAGTAAGGTTCTTTAATTTCTCTCCACGTCCAAAGAAATTACAAGATGTGTCATGTTATATTTATACTTGCTGCCTTGCTTTGCATGTGAATGCTTTTTCTAAAGCTGCAATTTAAATAGCCTTGTTAACTTGGTTGCTAATAATGTCTTTGCTGCTATTTCATCTTTTTCTGAAAAGCACGTTATGCACATTAACGTATTGAATTAATAGAATTTCCTAACTATTGTTAGCCAAATAGCTTAAATAATGCATTTGACAATTAACTATGGTTAATATTTTACTTTCCTATATTTATGTCATTTTTAAAACAGTACAGAATATAAATAGTTCACATATAAAAAGATAGAACACTGAAATGTTTCTTTCAGGGATGTCTGCAAGGAGAAGGTCAAAAGTCAAGATTGTGTCTACATCCATGTGATCAAAGCCTGCCTCTTTTTAACATGCATCATGATGCATGTAAAAAGGGGTGGAGTTTTGATTGCATGTTGCCTTTTTTGATCCCTTTCCCTACAGGACACCCCTGGTTCTATTAACAACTTTCAGGGCTGCCTCATGAATGAGCCCAATGTGAATTTCCTTGATATAAGAAAAGTTTAAATGCAATAACTCAATCTATAGCAGATTGACACATTTGGAACTCTTCAGCACCAATAATGAACAACTTTGTGCTACATATCATGTTTTATTGCCACAGAGAGCATAATATTAAATAATACAGTAAGAATTAGTTATATTGCAAAGTAAACGTAATTAAAAGAGGCTTTGGATAGATGATGTCAGAGAATATAAGCTGTAGCTATTCTTAGGAGGCATCTCTTTTTATGATTTATGGAAACTATCCATGTGCAAAGAAGCAGTGTGTTCCCTGTAGTGAATTACAAGTTGCAGTTTGCTACAAAATAAATGTTTAAATATAGAGAATAATTGGTAAAAATTACTGTGACTCTCATATGCTCGCTAGCATTTCTGTCCATTACAATATAGGCAGTAGAAGATAGCAGATCTTCTACATATTTTTTAGAGTAGGTTTCTCCAGAGTGGTGAGTATCAATCCCCAAGGTTCAATGGGACTATCCATTATTGTCATTGTTATTATTTATAGTACTATTAGTTAAATAAGTATTTATTAAATTACTTTATATGTTAAATATTTGGGGGCTGATGAACAATCTGAAACTTTATGAAGGGTTAATGAGCTAAAGAGTTTGGGAACCGCTCTTTAGAGGCATTAATAGTTGCATAGTATTCTTTAAAACCCATAATCCCTCCATTTCTCTACTTCAGGTCTTCCATGGCTACAAAATGAACTCTCTCTGATCATATTTGATCATATTATCACTGAACTTGAATACAAATTTAGCAGCACTTTATGATAACATGGCTTTCTTCTAGTCAAATTTAGTCTTGGTGCCAAGAAAGATTTTGCACCGAATTTCATACTTTATTCTTATTCATTTTGTCAAAAGATTGTAAGCTTTTACATTGCTATGATAATCAATATATAATTAATGTAATATTATGCTGCAAATAGCTCTCTTTAAATATTTGTGCCTCTACTTCAAGTACAGATAGAGGACAGCTACACAAGTATATAGATTGTTGCTCTTGAGAGAATATCTTACTACACTGATTATTGTGTTGTGTTATCAGTTGTCTCCTATCTGATGGTTAACTGAAGAACATCCAGTGTATCAATTTAGCTAAATTCGATCTTTGCATTATTTTTAAATGAGGAAGGTAAAGATAGTAACATGAAGGAAACCCTAAATTATCTATTTCTATATCCATCAATCATAATAGGAATGAACAGAAGTAATTGGAATTATATTTTAAAAGTCATTATCTATTTCTATATTTCTTTCACTACTTATCTATCTTGCTAGATCTCTAATCAATTGTTTGTGGCAGATGTGTAGTATTTTGGAACATCAGGAACTTTATTTGCATTAAAAAGACTATTGGTGCATTCTATTTTTTAATTATTTAAATCTAAAAAATATTTTCATGTAACATAGCTGCATGAAAGACTCTGCATTTATATTTACTTTTTTATTTATGCTTTATATTTCTACTCAATAAATGTTAAACTGTTTGATGTGCCTCTCATTTGCAGCTGTAATCAATATTTCAAATTATTTTAGATGTCTGCCATGTTGCAAGGATATGAAATGGATAGTGACTGCAGATAATCTGCAGAACAGATCACGTTAGAACAATAATATCAAGTCCCAAGGCAAAATCCAATATATTCAGTTTTGGCATTAAAACAGATCACACTTTCCTAATGGGCACCCTCCAGCTATCACTTTTATCCTCAAACAATGTCCATTGATCTTCTGGCTGATGGATTGTCAGAAACACAATCCAATATATATGAAAGACATTTATTCAAGAAGACTAGTCTATATCTGGAATAATAAGTCTTGCAAGAAAATAAAATGACAAAAATCTAATTCATAATATCTATAATCTGCCAAAAATTCCTGTCAACTTCTTTATATCTTAAAAGTTTCTATTTTCACTGCACTTATATTCTGTAGAGATTCCCAGCCATCCAGATCATGGTTGTCCCAAATTACCAACTGTCTGCAAGGAATATAAATCCTTCCATTCCCCACTATCCTGTCGGAGCTGAAGAAGCTTCTTGGATGAGAAGCAAAACTTTTTCAAAAGGAAAAAACAAGAAAGTCCAGTTGCCTCCTGAAAAAGCACATTTGAGACACTGCAGTTATATTTTCTCAGATATATTGTGGGCTTGATTAGGGAAATTCAATGTGTACAGGTTGAGGTCTGTGGAGATTCTCAATCATTCAGGTCATGGTTTATCCAAAGGTGCTTTTTCCAATGGCACCTGGACTTTGGTTTTCTTTGAAGATGTTTTGCTTCTCATCCAAGAAACTTCTCTGGCCAAAACTTAAGAAGCTTCTTGTGAAACATCTTCAAGGAAAACCAAAGTCCAGTTGCCTTTGGAAAAAGTACCTTTGGGGACAACATGTACAGCTTGTGTTTACAAGTGAAATATTTCAACATTAACAAAATTGTTGTTGTATCACAGTGTATGCAACATACACTACACAGGTAGTCTTTGATTTACAACTGGTCACTTAGTGCCCATTCAAAGTTACAACAGGCCTACTTTTGGAGTACTTATAGCCCAGATTCAAAGTTCCAATGGCAGGTCCCCTCTAAGGTCATGTGATCGCTTGGCAATACAGCCACATTGATAGCCATTTGCAGCATTTTGCAACATCCTGTATCCATGATCAAGCACCATGGGTAATATCAGGTTGAACATGCTTTACAAACTTTTCAATGTACTGAATGGGCAGATTCTATTACAGTCATATGTAAATGATTACCTGCGTTGAAAACAGCCCCAAACTCTCAAAGTATGAAGATTTATATAGATGTACTTATTTTTTTTCTTTCTCTTTCTATCTCTGTGCCACCCAATAGAAAGACCAGGAAAAGCAACAGCTGAACTCAAAGTTGCAGGTAAACGTAGTAGATGTACATAGCATATAGTATATATACATATAGTATATGTAATAACAAGCCACAAGAATTTATTTATTTATTTATTTATTAATGGGACTTCTATGCCACCCCATCTCCCGAAGACTCGGGGTGGCTCACAAATAAAAAACAACAACAATAAATAATTAAAAACAGATTAAACTAAATAAGCCCCAATACAATTACAAATTCATCCAATAAAACTGTCCCACCCCAAAAAATCACAACCCAGATTGGTTAAACAACCAGGTCTTCGGATCATGGCGGAAGGTGCGGAGGTCAGGGGCCAGATGAAGCTCCAGGGGAAGTTGGTTCCAGAGGTCTGGGGCCGCGATAGAATAGGCTCGTCGTCAGGGGACCGCCAGCCGGCACTGGCCAGCTGACAGGACCCCAAGAAGTCCTTGCCTATGTGCTCGCACAGGGTGGTTGGAACTCGATGTCGGCAGGAGTTGCTCCCTTAAATATTGAGGACCCATGTCATGAAGGACTTTGTATGTTAAAACTAAAACCTTGAATCTCACCTGGAGTGCAACCAGCAGCCAATGAAGGCAGCGCAGGAGGGGGGTAACATGTGAGAACCGGGAAACCCCCATCACCACCCGCGCAGCCGCATTCTGCACCAGCTGCAATCTCCGGATGATATGCAAGGGCAGTCCTAAGTAGAGAGCGTTGCAGTAGTCGAGTCTGGAGGCAACAAGGGCATGAGTAACCGTGCGCAGGGCATCTCGGTCCAGAAAAGGGCGTAGCTGGCGAACCAGACGGAGCTGGGCTAAGGCCCCCCTGGCGATGGCCCCCACCTGCTCCTCCATCAGAATTGTACCTGATGGAGCTTAATGTCCCCAGAACCTCACCTGATATATCTATTGAGCACCATAAAAACTAATTAAATTTGTCCCATTAAAAGATCTGCCACAAAGTGTCAGATATTCTATTTTTATCACTCTTCAAGGTAGCCGCAAACTTTAATCACTTACTTGCTGTTAGTGTCTGGGAGGGTAATGTAGCATGTGGAGAGATTATGCCAGGCTGCTCACGGTTGAGCAAATAGAGACTGAAGTTGCATTAAAGTGAGCTGGATCTGGGAAGGGGAGGGTGGGCAGATAGAATGAACAGCTTTATGGCAAATTGCGAACTACCTGCTGTTGTTCTCAGCAGGAAGTATCAGAGTGGCGCCCATGCTCCAGCTCTACACCTTAGTTAATTTCAGTCTGTCTCCTTGTATGAAGTCACAGTTGATTGACTGTATTCAGAGATGCCTGAAAAAAAGAATGCTGAAGAAAGACATCTGTGCATATATCAAATCACTTGAGATATGATTCAATCCAGCTCCATAGAAGAGCATGTAAATGTGCAAATGTAAGATCTGTTCTGTTTCCAACCACATTTAACTTCCCTGCTGCTGACAGACGGAAATCACAAGCTTGTTTTCTCCAAGGGTTTGTGAAACAATATGCAAATATCCAAGTCCCCTAAAGTTTAACCCCTACGATTTGGACATTCTTTGCAGATGAGAAGAAAGCAGAAAAATCTTTGGGAGAAAAGAAGGAAAAACATGGTAAGACTGGGGTTTTTTTCTTTCTAAAAGACTGTTTGTTCTCTGAATTTGCTGATATCTTTCCTTCCTCACTTACCTTAATATTAATAAAGAGGATTGTATGAGCTTCAGTTTAAATATTGTATTTGATTTTTCTCTCTTTTTCTTTTACTTATACAGGAAAAACAGTTGAAAAGACACCCTTGAAAGTAAAACATGACAAAGGTATGTATATGTGTGTGTGTGTATATGTATGTATGTATGTATGTATGTATGTATGTATGTATGTATGTATGTGGTTTCTATCCAGCAATTAATTCAAGAGTTCAAGGCAATCTACACAAACCTCTTCCTGTGAAGGAGGTTGGGGTGATGCAGAGCAACTGAGTCCAGAATCATCCAATGAGCTGAGATAGATTACAGCAGGGGTCTACAAACTTGACAGCTTTAAGACTTGTGGACTTCAATTCCCAGAATTCCTCCTCCAGTCATGTTAGCTCAGGAATTCTGGGAGTTGAGGTCCACAAGTCTTAAACTTGCCAAGTTTGAAGACTCTTGGATTAGAGTCTTTGTTTCCCTCTTCTTATTACAGCAACATACAATTGTCCTTACAAACCATAAATCTAGAGCAGGGATGTCAAACTCATGTCATTACAGTGGCATCATGTGACATATCGGGACTTCTTCCTCTTTGCTAAACTCGGTGTAGGTGTGGCCTATGCGTGAGGCAGTGCTTTTGACAGCCCTGATCTAGAGTATTACTTTTAAGAGAAGAAGAACAAGCTTCTAGATTTTTGTTTGAAACTGGACTGTTGTGGTATTTAGCTTTTCTAGAAATCAGTTGGTCCTCTGTAACTACTGTATTCTTGGGGATGGGGAATGGAATTGGTCCTGAAAGGTCTAGGAGAAAGATGGGGAAAGATAGAAACATGGTCGCTCATTCTTCATCATGAGTGAGGATCTTTGATTTCATGATTTTGTGACCCAAGGAAGTTTTCCCTCAAGCCTTGGTAACATCTCATGGACTTTGATTAAGGGCTAAATACGAAACACGTAAAGTTCTTTGAAGAGAGTAGCTGTGCACATAATGTGTGTGTTTATGTATCTATATATCTATTTCTATGTCTATAACTCTTGTATTTAGAATCCAAAACAATTAAATATTTTTGTTCTCTAACAGTTCCTGCAGAAAAAGCAGTCCATTTTTATTACAATGTGACTACAGGTAATTGGTGGTTGGTTTCCTCTCCCTCCCCTCTCCTCTTCTGCCCCCTCCTCCTCTTCCCCTCCCCTTCCCCTCTTCCTCCTTTACTCTTTAAATCCAGTGGCTATTAAGATTTAGTATTAATTGCTCACTATTGAGATCCATTTATCTTAATGAAAAACCACATTTTTACTTGATTATATGTGGTTTTTTTTAAAAATTCATATTTATATCCCGCCCTTCTCCGAAGACTCAGGGCTTACAATTTTGGGATACAACCCAATGCGCTCAGCAATAGCCTTCCTTCCATTGTATATGCCTGCTTATTACTAAGCAGCATTTTTACAAAGTCAGCTTATTGCCCCCAACAATCTTGGGTCCTCAGTTTACCTACCCCGAGAGGATGGAAGGCTGAGTCAACCTTGAGCCTGGTGGGATTCGAGCCTGCAATAATTACAGGCAGCTGGAACTAAGTGCTAGGCTATTAACAGCCTGCACCACCAAGACCCTATTTTTCAAGCCATAACTTTCTACTGTTTCTACATTGCACTTATATGCTATGGGCCCTGTGTTGTCAGATTACGTTGGCTTCTTAGGTTTTCAGATATAATTTAAAGCTTATGGTTTGGCAGCAAGTTAGTTTCAGGGCTGCTTTTACCAATGAGAATCAGTCTGACCAACTCAACATTTTTGGGAAAAGCTGATCTCTTTCCTCCCCACTTTCACATGGTATAGGAGGCTAAATCATGTTGCATTTCTGTAGCAGCCCAGCTTTTTGGAATGGCCTCCTTCTGGATCCTAGGCTAGTTTTGAACTTGACTGCCTTTTGAAAGCAGCTGAAAACAGATCTCTTCTGGAAGGTCTTGGAAGTGGTTTTCCTGTGCCTGAAAAGAATATTCAAAGATGGACAAATAAGGAAGCCTTATGGTATCACCCAGGAGGGCTTCTTATACAAATGTGCAAACAAAAAAAACCCCTTTCATCTCATTATCAAAGACATTCATAGTCATAGCTGTTTTGAGTTTCAGTATGATGTGACCTCAAAAATGCAGCCGGATTAACTTAATTAAGTAGCAAAGAAAACAATTGAAAGAAAGCAAATTAGCAAAGAAAGCGAAGAATTACTTGATTAGCAAAGAGAGCAAAGAATTAGCAAAAAAAAAAACCTTGCTCTACAGATTCTCTCCCTCTTTCTAAGATTTTCTTTCTTTCTTTTCAGAAAAACTTTCAAAAGCTGCAAAACCAGGAAGTAAGTTAAAGGCCTTGCAAATATATTTGATTTTCAAGCGACTTTAATTCCTTGTCAGGACACGTAACTCGGTATTGTTTCGCCTCATCTTGTCAGATTAAGAAAGGATGAACAATTTGCCTTTGAAAACTAGCTAATGAGGGAAAGCTCATTTTACGTATTTTGTAAGATTAAACTAATCTTGAAAGCAATTGAAGAAGAAAAGATAAATTAGTACAAAGAATTTGAACAAGACATCCATTTTTATACATTTCATGTTGCTACCTGTACAAGTACAAGAAGAAATAGTTCCAAAAAATGATTTCCATGTAAGTCAGCTACCATATATCAGACTTTTTCCAACAGTTGTGTAATTATTAGAATAATGTCTTGAATTCTGGTCTTCTGTTTGGTTGTAATAAAAATATAACTCCACAAAAACACAGCTATTCACTCTTTCCCCTTCCAGTAATTGTGTCATAGATTATGACCATTGCATAAATCTTCAGATCTCCATCTTCTCCAATTTGTTTCTGAAGTTTAGGATGGGAAGGAATTACATTATTATGGTTGTAGTACAATGATTCTTTAATACCAAGAATAAGACTCAAGTCAGTAAAATAAATTTGTAATTCAGTCATTCACATTCAGTACAGGTTAGAATTTAAATTTCCACTGATTTTTTGCACATGAAAATTGTGCTCATGAGAGGCCAAAAGCCCATATGAACCTATTTTTAAAATTCTAACCTATAATTCTACCAAGTGGAAGACTAAATGCTTTACTTGCTTTACATTCTTAAAATAATTATTAGCCTTGACTTTATCATCTTCCTTCAAGAAATAGAGTTTCCTTAGAACTGCATTAGCCTCAATAAAACAATGTTTTGCAACTCTTAAAAATAGATGTGCATAAATGTAAGAAAGGTTCAGATTAGCTGAGCAGAATCTGTGTACTGGTCAGGTTATTGATTGTCTTTGCTGATGCACTATTTTTGTAGGATTGAAAACTCTTATCTTTTTTTATCAATGAATGAGAATCAAATGGCATGTTCCCATAATAGGAAAAGGAAGGTGTGTTGCAGATGTTCACCACCCTGAGTTATTTGTAAAACTAATAAAGACAGGGTGTTAATTAATTGGGACGGACAAACCACGTAAGTAGGTTCAGTGGCTTCTTACCCATGCATGAACGATACTGCTGAGAGTAGGGTTGTTTTGTTTTGCTTCTGATGTGAATTATTATTTTTGTCTTGTAAGTTGATTGCACCACTGAGAGGGAAGATGTCTTCACTAAGAAAGTTTCTTTTTAGTGAGTCTCCTATCTGAACCAATGTATTAATGAGCCAAAAAAGAAATAAAACACAAAGAATTCTATTGCTTCTAAACTTTGTTTATGGCCAATTAATGGATTTGGGAAGTCCTTTAAGGCCTGATTCACATATGCAAACTGCAGTGTTGACCATTTGATGTGATGCACCACTTGTGTATTCACTGAACATGATGTAAATGTATGACATGAAGGACCCTTTCTCTTGCATGAGGCTGCTAAAATACCTACCATTGTTGTCAGGCTTTCTCTAGCAGGCTGGATTGGATCTAATTAAATTGGCATTGAGAATCCTGGAATTTCTGATAAGGTAGTTTAATTGTGGAAAAGTTAAGGGGCCATTGTAAAACAGTAAGGGCCTTGCATTTATCAAATGCAAGCTCTGTGTCAGCGTTCCAGGGAACCACTCTGTTTATAAGGTTTCATGTTCACATTTTTTGCATCTGTTTCTTCTACTCATTCTAAAAACAATTATCTTGGGTGGGAGATACAATTTCCATCTGTTTCATGTTTTGGTAGCCAGATCTTTGTGAGAATCTTTACAGTTGTTTGCTTTCATCCAGAGATCACAAATAGCTTTCCATAACCACATTCTGATTAACCTCAGAATGAGAGGGCTGTTCTGTAGCATTAATGTTTCACCCATGAACTAGAACTAAGCAACACACACACACCAGCATAATATCCTAGGATATTTGGACTTCAGTTACAATCTAGTGGCTTCTATAAGAGATGTCAATTGAGAGGGTATCTGTGATATATTGTGGACTTTATGTTGCATTGTCTTGCTTACAAGTAAGATTGCTGGTTGTAAACACCTAGAGGAAGAATTAACAACTGAACGAAGAAAAACTGGACTTTATCCAATATAGAAATCTAGGGAGCATGCAATAATGAACATACTGATAGTGTTAAATCAGATTTAGTTAACATAGGAACTGTTGGACTTGTTCAATTATTTTTAGTTAAATGTTTATAATTAATACTTTTTACTCCATTTTGTTGCCTCTTAATGATAATTCAATTAATTAACACTTATATATACTAATTACCTGATGGTGGTTAAAAACACTTTGTGTATCCCAGACAAGACTGTGAACTATACTGTTGGGTATGTAGAGCCACCCATTGATAGGTAGGTCATAAATGATGAATTAAATCAGAGCTGTCAAACTCCTGGCCCGTGAGTCAGATGTGTCATGTGCTCACACCCGGTTTAGCAAAGAGGGGAAAAGTCCCAATACATCATGTAATGCTGCTGTTATGAAGTGAGTTTGACACCCCTGAATTAGATTAAAAACAATCTGTTGGAAGAAGGAAATAGTAACCCACTCCAGGAGTTTGCCAGGAAAGAATATTCACAGATTTATGTCAACATGATATTAGAAGATTTAAGAGCAAGTCACAGATGTGAGTATTGGTATTGGCTGGAGTAGAACTAAAAGCATATTCAGCAGTTATGTCCCCAGAGGCAAAAAGGAAATTTAATGCTGCAAAAATATGTATACTATTTAGACCTGGAATGTCAGAACAAAACATACTTGATGCTGTCAGAATAGAAATGTCAAGAAGCAATTACTGGCAGACAATCCTGGCAAAATGATGTCCATTGGGTCATGAAGAATTGGAAGAGGCTGAATGATTGAATAACAATTCTAATTAGCAGCCATGTCTTTTCTCTTATTCCGATAATTGTTGTAGACCAAAATAATGTGTATAAGGTATGTTTTACTGGTGACATTGATAGCATTGGCAAGTATTCAAATAGTATGCCTGGAAAAATTCCTGCCAATGCAAGGTAACAAAAAATGTGTAAGAAGTCCCATTTTTAATTCTATGAGATAGTGGTATCAATAGTAACCTGGTTAAAACACACATGCAGATTTATATCTCTATATCATACGGAGTACTGCTTATGGAGAAATTCATTGCCACAATATTATTTCTTTCAGTGACAAATCTATTGTGGACAGAACATCTAATATACTTTTCAAACTTCATACCTGTATGCCCAACAGATATTCAAAGACCTTAACTGCTGCAAATGCAATCTTCAGTTGTAGGACTGTAGAGAGTATCTTCTTTGGGGGGTTTTAAGCCAAGGAATGTCTGGCATGGATTTGAATGGATCAAAATTATTTGAGCATTATTAGGGTTGTTATTAGGGCACTAAAAATGTAGCATTATATTATTTCTGTCTGTTATTATTTTGGATATTGTACCCTTGGCCTATCCATCTCAGGACAAACTTCCTACTCCCTCTCTAGCTGCCTATGACACGAATGAAGCTCTTCCTCCTTCTCTTCTTCACTGAAGGCTGCCAATCCCTTCATTCTTTGAGAAATCACGTCTTTCTTTTAAGCGACATGCAAAGGTTCAAGGAATAAAAAAATGCCATAAAGAACATGTTGCTTTGGTCCAGCTAGATAACTTCATCACAGATTGGGCATAGGATGAAAATTGAGAGTGGGTTTTTGTTTTTGTTTTGTTTACTTTCCTAGTGCAAACACTTTGAGGAAACAATTTGAGAAAAAATAATTTCTGGAGGGCTAGCTATTTATTCTCATGCAGCCCAAATGAACATTAAGACTGATACAATGTACATATGACATCGTAAGTTGCCAAAGAGTTAAAATAAACTTATAACATCAGATATTTGCCAGTCTTTTAGAGTGACAAAGGGTGCCTGGTTATTTCTGATTTTTTTAAAAAATAAAATAAAATAAAATAAAATGATCTGGTTCCAGTGGACCAGTTAATCAAAGTGAACTATGATGTTGTTTTGTGACACAGTGTGTTAATGAACTCTCCATCTGCCTTTGCTTCCAAAGTACTTTGCTTTAATGAAAGATGTCTGCTGAGTGACCTGTTCCTGACCCACAAGCATAACTCATTACATATTTGGCTCAAGATGGAATTGCACTAAGATATCTCTAATTAGCAACATTTTTATATTCAGGTCAAGATTCAGGCCTTTGAATTTAACAGTCTTTTCTAGGTGGCTGCAAGCTATTTGACGCATCAAATATGATGACCAGCATCAAAAGTGTGCACCAAGAAAAAAGGAGTTCCTTTTAGAGGACAAGCATTTAATTGCTAAAGACTCAGAGCTGCATTAATAAGATTTGCATTTGAGCAAATCTTACCACACCTTTTCTCTTTGTCTTGTATGGAAAACTGAACAAAAATATATCTTCATAATACTCCCCATAACTGAAACTCTGTTTGTGGGGGGTGCATGCCTGCAAATGTACACAGATAATATGCACATAATTTGTACATCTCCTTGTACAAATTATATAAGAAATATCGGTATGACACACAGGAGACAACCAATAGAGCAATTTGGTTAATGAAAAGTCTGATGCCAGAGCAGGTGTGTCAAACTCAGGGAGGGGCAGATGCAATCCACGGGTGCTTACAGCTGGCCAATGGATCACCCTGGAAACAGCAAAGAACCAGCTCGTGCTGCCTCTGCCAGCAAAAATAGGCTCCTGAGCTCCATTTTTGTTGGCAGAGGGTTACAGGACATATTTGCAGCTGAAAACAAAGCTCGGGAGCCCATTTTCACTGGCAGAGCACTTGGGCCACTACAGGTGCCCACGGCATGAGTGATGTTGAGCTGGTCACGCCCTCCTGGCCACACCCACTCTGACCCCCCAAGGTCAAACACAACCTTGATGCAGCCCTCAATGAAATGACACCCTGTGCTTGAGCCTTGAACCATTCTTCCATTTCCTTTCTGATTGATTTCTCACCCACTGACATCCATGGGAGATAAGACAAAGATTCCAAATCCAGGATTGGCATTGTCTTCGCACTGCTTGGTGGGCAAGAAAGGAATCAGGGGAGAGCTCATTCTTTTCCTTTCCCTATATCACAGGCTCTGACAGCCTAAAGACCTGGCTCTGACAGGTGGTCTGGGAACCAAATGCAGGAGTGGAGGTGGCTACTGGATTAATTAACGGGCCCCCTTCTCCCCTGTGCTTCCTTCTTCTCCTTCCACCCATCTTTCAATTCATATTGTTGTGCTTTCCTCGTTTATTTTTATTGTTTCATTGCTTTACTATTGTTACGTTTACATTTTTTATCATTGTTTCCCATTTTTACTATTGTAAGCCGCCCAGAGTAACCCCAGGGTGAGATGGGCAGCAAATAAATTTAACAAATAAATAAAATTAATAAAGCAGGGAAAGCAGGACAGAGGGAATTTACATAGAGGCTGACAGGGTGGAACACCACCACCTGCAGAGAAGGCATGGATCCAGGCAGCAATCACTGAACATTCTACTTTGTATCATTGCAACTCATACTATTCTGTGCCATAGTGGCACAGTGGTTAGAATGTAGTACTGCAGGGCTAACTCACTTCGCGCTCCAGGAGTTTGATCCTGACTGGCTCAAGGTTGACTCAGCCTTCCATCCTTCTGAGGTTGGTAAAATGAGGACCCAGATTGTTGGGGGCAATAGGCTGACTCTGTAAACCATTTAGAGAGGGCTGTAAAGCACTATGCATCAGTATATAAGTCTAAGTGCTATATTGAGCAAAAGCTAATCATTTCTCCCAGTCTGACAAACCATTATTATTGTTATTTGTTGTTGCTGTTGTTTCATGAGGCATGAGCACAGTGATAGCTGGTGACACAACCGTATTAGATCGCTTGACTGAATTTGGGTGGGTTTTTTCCTTTTCATCATTCCATACTTCTAAAAGTCAAAATAGATATCCAACATTTCAAAGAAGCATTACCTTCTCTCCCCCCCCCTCTTCTTCTCTCTCTTTCTCTCCTTTACTTTTGGTGTTGTGAATAAAAACTAGTATTTCCAATTATGCCATCATCAAATTTCATCCATGGGATCTTGGGATCCTTTAATTTCTGCAATGTATGCTCAGATTCTTTAGAAGTGGCAACCAGGGAATCAGGATCTGCATGGAGCCCACAGGCCATAGATTGCCCAGCCCTGTTTGAAAAAGAAAACACATTTGAAGCTCTAAAGCTCCATCCAATTATTTCAGACAACTTGTATATGAAAGTCATATGATAATGAATATAAATGGGCATAAACTGTATCTTGGGTCCATATACATTAGCATTTCCATTGTGTATTTGACTTCTAATTTTCTATTTACTAATATTGAGGAGCCTATTTGTAATTCTTTTCCCCCTGGAAGGGTATATTCTGAAATAACTGCAATGAAGGAAGAGAAATGTCACTTCATAGCTGACATTTCTGCTCACAGTATTTTGTGTCAGCCAATAACATAGGAATAATATGTGCCATTCAATCTCAGATTTGGTTGTCAAGGTAAAAAGTCTTTTTTGGTTTGTCAAAAAACAAATGTAGGATAAAACATTACTTGCCATTTATTTAGCAATTAAACTCTTGATGCCATCCATGCCTGACCAGGGAAGAAAGTGGTTTTGGACACTGATAATCTACATCAGTCTCTTGATGTGTTTGATTTCAATTCCTTGAATTTCTATCAAGGAGTTGGCTTGATGGTCACATATTTTGATAACAGACTAGGGAAGTTGATCTAGGCTTTGCTAGATTAAATGTTTCCTTAATTTACAGCTATATACTCTGATCATTCTTTTTATTTCCCTCTTTTCAGCTGCTGTCCGCTACTATCAATGTGTCTTTGTAAATGAATTTAATGGTTATACACCTCGATATTCTGTTACTCAAGAAAAACCTGCTGATCCCAAGTTGAAGGCGCGGAAACAATAATGTCCTGCTACCTGTGACATTGCAACAATTTTGCACTTTGCACCTACTTCAGGGGGTCACCTGGAAGTTCACTTGGCACTTGTGACAATGGAAGAATAATCTGACCGATCACATGCACCTGTAAAGGTTGTCTCTTGGTTATTAGAACACCAGAGACAATTTGGTGGCATTATATGATTAAGGATATCCATACTACTGCCCTGAACGAAAACATGGTGCTGAAAGAGTACTTGACAGTAAGTTCTGTGTGCAGGTATAGGTGTATGTATATTTATATATCCTGTCAAAGTCTGTTTCTAGATTCTGTTTTAGACCTAGCTAGTATGGAAAACATTTTCCATGGTATCAGTTTTGGAAAATGTTGAAATGGAAATAGTCATTTGCAGTACAGTTTGCAATCTACGATAGTGTTAAATGAAATTGTGAGTCGGTCTGTACTAAACTTTTAAGTAACCAGGCTCTAATAATAAAACATATGATTTTTTTTGTAAAGCAAGCAATAAAATGGTTGCTATTCACATATTAGAGAGATATTTGAATTAAGCATATCAATTTCTCTTTACTTGCTATTTGAAATAACAGACTGATATCTCAACATCAAAAGAAAAATACAATGCTTCCAATGAAAATGTCTAAAGATGTTATTCTGGCTGCCTATTAAAATAGGTTTTGCTTTGTAAATAATACTGTATCTTTGTAAGTAGTTGTTCCTAATTTCTATTAAATGTATTTTGTGTATATAATTTTATACTTGTTTGCAATGTCAAACTGAACAAATTATGTATTGTTTTTACACAAATTGGATAAGGACAACTCTTAACACAAAAATTACATCTGAAGTCTTTAACTGAATCCATTTCATAAGTTTCTAAAGGGAGACTCTTGTTGAAATGCTGATATTTATTTTGAAGAGATGGTACAGGGTTTAGGTGACTATGCCTAAAGAGGTTGAAGCAATTCATGACAATGTTTGGTTTTCCCTCTCTGTCTCTCTCTTTACATGTTTCATCTTTTCATGTCTTGGTCATACTAAAATAGGACTGGAATTTAATGCTACCTAGGCAATTTCCATTACTGTATTTTCAACCTGATCTAATATGATCCTCCCATTGTGAAAGTAATTTATTGGGAGAAAAACAAATACAGATAATGGAATACTTGATTACTACCAGCTGTGGAAATGGTAAGGTTTGTTCTGTATTAGACTGAAGGCTAAATCACAGAGAAGTGATTTAGGATCATTTTGATAAAAATAAAAGATTGTACTACTTAAAGAATGTACTTCGGAAGTACAGGCTTATCCAGCTGCTGGATGAGCAAAATGAGGAGGTGCATCAACAAAGCAGAGAATTAAAGACTAGTCTGTAGTCTTTATGAAATATGTTTTTGACATGTCACAAGGTATCTGCACTGATTGAAAGATGATTGATCTTGTTAATATTGTATCATGATTGATGAAAGCATTCAAACTTTTTATAAATGATGATACCTCATAAGTGACATGAAAATGTTTGACTGTGCTTGATTATATGGTAGAGTTGTAGAGTTGGCATAGCATTAATGTCATCAATTCAACCATATCAAGAATTATGATCCACCATGAGTGCAGAAGTATAAAAGTTCCAGAATGTAACTTTGAGATCTGACTCTTTTAGATGGTTCATATCTACCTCTGATCTTCCCAAAACAGAAACCTTAGGCTTCTGTTCATTTTTCCTATAATTCATTTATTTTGCCATTTATAGCATAGTTTTAGTGGCTTTCCAAAGACCTGCAGATTTAAATGCATGTTTTTAGTCAAATCGCACAAGGTTTCTCTAGAGTTTTATTGAAATATTGCTAATTGTAGATAAACCTTATTTAAATTATTAAAAGCTGTTTAACTGAGATTTATTGAAGCCTATCCCAATTCCCTATCCCTGGTTCAAGTGCAATAGCATATTTGAGAAGACATTTCCCTTTAGATATCCAGCTGACTCAGAGAAATTCAAAATATAAAATTTCACATAATGGTCAATGATTCCAGAAGCATTAATCATTTGCTTAAAACAAAAGTTTCTTTTGCCTCCATCCAGACATCAGATTAATAAAAAAAAATCCTGCCATTATTTGAATTGTATGAGTTTATCCATGTTTTAACTGTTGATTTGCAAAACAAAATAGTCAAAGGGTATCATAGTAGGTACAGCTCAGTTTCATTATTTGACAGGGCAATGATTCATGATATTGTTATTTATCTTGATATTTTAATTAATACCAATAATCAAATAGTAATTACTGTGGTCTTTCTATGTGGCATGGGTTCTTTGAATAGTTTGCCACACATTCACTTAAAATCCTAAACTAAATTTCATTTCATGTTGTAGTCCTTGATAATGCTTTCAGTGACGTTTCTCAAGACTGAGAAAGTTTCTTTACTTGGCAACCACAGAAAGGTTTGATGTTAATAGACAAAGTTTTCATCACAAAAGCAGAGGCCCCATTGTGCTGTTGTGCATATATTTCTAACAGCAGATAGGGATGAGAAATACAACATTTCATGGTATAGCAGACAAAATAACCCTACAGCACCACAATATAAAGAACAGATGGTAGGGACACTTCCTATATCTTATTAATAAGGACAATGGAAAAGAAAAAGGGGCTTATATTTTTGTGTCTGTTTTTGTTGATTCTGTTTTTCACCCCCTTAATTTAGTTTACTGTTTTATTGGGTATGGAAATTATGCCAGCCCCTGGGCTAGCATATTTCCTTTCCATTTTGTGGATATATTCAGAGACCTGGGAGTTTGAACTGATAGCACTAGATGTGGGCCATGACATCTCCTGTTTTTTTAGCTGAACTTTCATTTTTCATTAGTTAGACAGCCACAAAGGCAAAGTGTATACTATCACACAATGAGGTTCCTCAATGAAAATCCTCATTTGGACCTCTTTCTCTATGGAGGACCATCTCTTTTTCCACAGGGAGGAAGGTCTACGATATTTTATTACTTGTAGGATGCCAGTCCAGAAACTGTAGTAGTGTTTATTAAAAGTACAGTGCCAGTTAAGCTAAACAATTACTGCCATAGTCATTTTCCTACATCCACACTATTTAGTTCTTTATGATAACTATACTATTTCTGTATCTTTAATCTCAAATGCAGGCCTTTTTTCACAATAGAAATCAGGGAGTGAATGTGTGACATCCATAATTTCTGGTTCCATTTCGTTAATCATGAATAGAGTAAGGGGAAAAATCACACTGGCTAAAATAATTCTTGTATTCCTTATTTTCGAAAATAAGAAGGACAATACCTCTAAGAATAGTTTGTCAAGTCATCCACTGCCTTTTAACTGCTGCAGATGTCTTCCAGTTGTCAAAATAATATACCAAGTTATAAGCACTGAAAATAAGGCTATCTCAATTCAAAGAAAGACGTAATGCTTTGTACAAAATAGTTTTTTAGAAGACATCCAGATAGATTTATGTGTATGAAAAGTCAGTAGAGGTGTATTTGAAGGTAAGACCAAAAAGGCCTGGGAATGGTTAGAAGTAACACAGGCAGGGTCTTATTTTAAACAAGAAGGGAATGAAATATTTTAATGGATGCAAAAAGAAATGGTAAATATAAGAATGGCAAAATGAAGAGATATACCACTATTGTGAATGGATGTAGCAGAAGGAATGCTGAAGAATTTTTTTAAGGTGTTGCAAAGCAATGAGTGCAACACAGATGGGAAGAAGAAACATGGTAAATAAAGAAAAATGTTTGATCTTCCATTTTGAGAGAAAAAGCCAAGAAAACAGAAAAGCTAACGCAGATTGTTTTCTACAAACTAGAGAAAGTACTGCAGAAGGGACTTCGCTGTAAAATAGTCAGTGGTGTTTTTCAATTACCAAAATAGATTTATATTTAAGAACACAGTGTAGCATTGCGGATAACTATGGTAGTGATTGTATGTAGAGAATCAGGTGATGGATTTGTTCCAATTAGCTGCACATAAATTGAACACCAGTCAAACATAACTTTCCCCTTCTTACAATACTGTATTTGGTCAATAAGAAGACTGAAAGGCCTGCACATTTTCTACACATTTATGATCAATTTTCTCCCCTATTCTCAGTACACAGTCATGAGTTCCAAACTCTCATTCCTTAACCACACCAAGGAAGGGAAGGCTATGACTCAGTTGTCAATAGAAGATACCTATCTCTCATTCACTCTAATCTTTGGTATAGTGTCTTGATATAAGCCTATCTATAAATATCAGGAAAGCAGAGAATAATCTTTGTTATAATCTATAACATAGTAAACAATATTGTGCTTGTGGACTCTTCCTTCCTTTGTACCTTCTAGAATCTAGATTCTAGGCTGCAGATGACTTTTGTTTTAATAGGACCTTTAATTTATAATGAAGAAAATATTGCTATGTTACAAGCACCAGATTAACATATGGATCCTGTAGATAGTCTTAGAAAATAAAAATGTTAGGTAACTACAGCTTAGCACCTGGTTTGGAAATACACTCACCTTTCAAGAAAAAATAGAAAGAATGAAAGAAGATGGGGGAGAGAGAAACTAGAGATAATCACAAATGAGATGTATTTTATGGCTGGCTGTACTGACCATGACAGGCATTTGTCAAATGGTAAAGTCTATCTGGCAGCCATCTGTAACAAAGTTCAGGATGCCAAAATGATAGCCTATTTCTGAGCTACTCCATGACTGTAGGTAGTCTGAATTTATAGCTTTATGCAAAAATATGTATCACACCATACTGACAACTTTATAAAATAGAAAAGAGAAGAGCAAAAAGTTGTGTAGACTGAGAATGTGGTGATTGGTTGTGAATTTCTCCAAAATTGATAGAACTGCACAAAAAGGGTTTTATTATTTTCTGAAGGCGCAGTATTGATCTGAAAAATATATTGTTTAGAATATATTTTAGGCTTCGGTCCTATAGACTTTCAACCTATAGGGTTATTGGAATTAAGAAATAGTTGGAGCTCTATCCAATGATGTCTTGCCCTGACCTAGCAGAAAATTCTTATACAATAGAGAGTTATTTAGACTATCAAGAAATATTCTTTTACTTCACAATTATATTTAATGACTGCTACTGGTATATGCTAAAATATTGGTACTTATTGAAATTTAAATAAAGTTTTTAAAATAAGCAACAAAAAAAGAATACCAAGGACAAGAATATTTTGATTTTATATTTATGTCTTTATGTCTTCATTTTCATCTTAACTTTGTACATACTTTATCAGTACTACAAATGTTTTCCTTTCAAAAATTTCATTTTTGGTCTCCAAGTGACATCCTATATAGAAAATGTTTTTATCATGAAGATACTGCATTGACTACAGATTGTAATTATTTATGTAATACTTCTAAACATGGAAAGAATAATTGTTGAATAGCTGAATTGAGATGCAAATTTGAAGCCCTGTAGCAAAATATTTCCAAAGAGAATTTGAAAAAAGTGCTGTTAGGTTTCTGTCAAATTACTGTTGCAAACCTCGCTGATAGTCTGTGAGAAAATATCAAGTATTTTCAATAAAAGGGAAATGTTTTCAACCTCATGTTTCTCCATTTTTAAATTAAATATTATTGCTCCACTGCATTTTTAAATGTTTTTAGTTTCAAAATGTATATGATCTTTTATAATCTATTGTTTCAAATTCCTAAATTGAATATTCACAGCTAAAACATTTGGTGTTGCTTTTTTTTAGCACTATTTTTATATGCACATCAGTGTGAAATCACAGATGCCAATTCTTTAGCTGGTGTTAGCTTTCATATTCATCAAGTTCTTCCCAAGAACCTAGGATGTCATAATGTATCAGTGTAATATATGTGAGGATCCCAGCAATATGACCTTTTGTAATTGATAGATGGAAATATTTGTCAATGCACAGATTTTCTAAGTGCCATCCAAGACTTTTGTTATGGCACCCAGGGAGCAAATAATCATTGGGACCACTATAGTTGGCTTATTGCCATTATCTTTCAACTTCCATTTTTAGACCTTGATACTTTGTGATCTCTGATTCTTTGTCTTCTATTATCCCATGGCATTATCATATCAGTTATCTACACATTCTTGTCAACCATAGTTAAATTTGATGTGTTATGAACCAAATTCTTATCATATTTATCAATGACTGGATTTCAATTTCTGATTTTCCATAAAATTTAAGTTCATTTATATAAAGCAAATGTGAGAATTTATTAGTATTTAAGAGCCAAGATGTGTTTTCTTCAATATTACTGAAAGTTGGACCACAACAATGACAAATAATAAGAGTGATGATAAGTCACCCTGGAAGATGCTTCTTCTAATGTTAACAAGCCCAAATTTTCATTTCCAACCACCAATTCTGTTGTCTTATTTTTCCTATAAACATTCTGATGTTTTTTCTGACCTCAGCTATTTCCAAACATTTCATGAGCCAATTATGTGGTAATGAATCAAACACTTTTTTATAATCAATCCAGACCATATGTAAATCATTTTATTAGCTTTTGTAATCTTCCAATCCTATTTTATCAATCAAAGGTTGTTCTTTTCTACTTTTGCATTTTCTTTTATTTCCTTTCTATTCTGTTGGGAGATTGTTATTTTCTTCTAAACAATCTTGGATATTGTCTGTTTAATAATCTTGGATGTTGATTCATTTCCAATATGTGTTTTGCCCAAACTAATTTTTTCTAAACTACTTCATATTCCCACATTATTTTTAGTCCTGCAACAACAGAAGTGAAAATTGAGCTTTTATACATGTAAACAGAACTCTCTCCTTTTTACAACTACTTACCAATATTAATCTTTTCTCTAGATTGTAAGATAACTTTCCAAGTTTGTTTTACTCCTTTATAGGCTATTTTGATGCTTAAAAGTATGACCAATATAATTGATATTAATTATAAACGGGGTATGGGAAAAAAGAACCCCAGTAATAATTTGAATATGATTACCTAAAAGAACAATGCAGGTTCCTTCCTTATTCTTGGGATAGAAATGTTGATAGGATCACTTAATGGAAATGAACACCTGAACATGCATTCAAAAAATAAGATGTAGTTAATTTTGCTCCCTGAATAAGATAGCCAGCAAAAAAACCATCATTTTTCCCATTAGCACCTATATGGTTTTAATGAGCATGCATTCTCAACTAGCTTTTAATGATTTTTTTGTGTTCTCCAAGTAAAGTGCACCTTGTTGCCATCAGGATTAAATCAGATACACAAAACAATACATGGAACTTCAAGACTGATTATGGAGCCATTCCATCATGGGCAAGTGACTGAAATGTGCTCTACTGGATTAAATATTGACAGAATCCCAGGGCTAACAAGGAGGTTGACCTCTCTTAGGCAGATCCTGACCCTTTCTTTAAGGGGAATAAATAAATCTTTGGTTTATTGGCATGCAGTATCAGTTTCCTTCTGAGTTTGGATTGCAATGCCACCAATTTTAAGAATTTGGAAGATAAAGAGGCAGGGCTCATATCTTTCCACTTTTGCTTTTTGTGATTTTATTGACCTAACAGAGGTAGTGGGAAGCTAATTCAGATATGTTTCATCAAATAAATCAACAAATTTCACTTCCCTTTTGTTGTGGATATTTTTGCAAATAATTCTCTCACTCCCAGCGTAGCGGTTTGTTGTAAAAATGTAGGAGAATTTTATTTTTCCATGCACACTAACATTTAGCACAAATTTATTTTCAACATGAAGTTCTAAGCAGGATAAAACATGAGTTTAAAATAAGTGTTTTAATTTATGTTTGTACCACTTTAATTTGATAATATCAGACCTAGTTCTATCCAGAGTTTTTAAAAAGGCATGTTGAATTTAGTGGCAATTTCTATTTCTTACAGTCAGATGAAGTGTCATTTGGCCTGGATCCGATGGTAGGTGAAACTTTGATGAGATCTTCCACCTCCCTTCTAGCACCATACAATCTGCAGTGGTTTGTAATTTGCGATTTTCTCTGTTTGGCATACCTCCAGGTTTTACCCTCAAAAATGCTTCATAGACTTGAGCACCCATAATCTAAACTAAGTCTTCTATCCAATCCTTTTTGGATCCAGTAGGCATTTTTCCCCTCTTATTTAAAATCCATTGTTTATCCGCAACACTTACTAGAGTGAACTCCGCCTTAGCTATTTTAGCTGCCTCCTTTTCTAACCTTCTGTCTAGGTTTTTCTTTCTTAAGTCTATTTCTAATGTTATCATGGCATCATATGTGTCTACCAGCTTATCTGCAGCTCTTCCTTCTCCTAGAAGAGTTTTCTTCTGAGAATCTTTATTAGAACTTAGAAGTTAGAATAACTTTATTGCCACTTTGAATGTACACTAACCAGCACACATTAAAATGAAATTTCATTGCATACAGCTGTCAAAGGGTCACCACCTCCAATATACTCTACATAAACATAACTAAATAAATAAATACAAAATTATGCATATATCCACATATACTATATGACACAGAGAAACAACACAGTCTAGTTCAGATGTATGCATGTACATGGTGAGAAAAATGAATCTTGCCAGTTTACCAGATGGATGACATAGGGAACAAAACTTACAGAATTTGGTAGTTCCTGCTAGAAACACTTCGAAACCTCCTCCTAGAGAGGAGCAACAAAAACAGACCATGAAATGGGTGTGTGGGGTCTCTAACAATGCTTTGAGTTCTAAGCACACAGTACACTGTGCAATTAAGGCTTATTCTTAGTTCCTTATCAGCAAAGCATTGTTTTCTGAAGGAAAGTATGGATATGTGGAGAATCATATTTTCATATAATAATAACAAACCAAACAAGAAAAAGAAAAAGAACCAAACTTAAAAAACATGTAGAAGACTTCTGACCTTCTTTTCAACAGATGATTACATTTTTACTGTTCTTCCACCTTAAGTACTTTACAAGTCCCTTCACCTCTGCATTAATCCTCTTTAGTCTTCAAATCCATAAATCATCAATTCATTGCTTTCTTTCAGCAAAAGGTCCATATAAAGCAAAGGTGTCACAGCCCACAGGCTGCATGTGGCCCTGGACAGTTAACAATGTGGTTCCATAAGATAGTAAACTCTTAATATTATTATGTGATTTATATACATTAACTATATTATATATTTCATGTGAAGCCTAAAACAATATCTCTTCAATCAATGCAGCCTCAACAAGCCAAAATGTTGGCCAACCATGATGTGAGGCTTCCAGTCTAAAAAGATTTTCTTATTTGAAACAAGTCAGTTTTACTATTTCTGGAGATTCTGATATTATCACAATCCATTTGTCCACTGTGAAAATTTCAGTCTTCTTCCATCATTGTGCATAGGTATGTGAAAAACCAATGACGAACTATGAAAGTTGTTTATCAGAACCACTGCTTAGGAAATGAACTTCATTATCTCTGGCCCTTATTTTTATCCTATCTACCTAGTCCAGAAAAAGGAGAGGAAACTTGATCTGGTCTATGCTGAAAACCTCCTTATGGGTGGGGAGAATGCCTGATTGGGGCAACTCTTCCTTAAAAGCCAGTGATGACACTCAAATTTTGACAAAAGAAATATATTGATAACTTTATCAAAGACCTTACAATTTACCTAACATTGTTGTTAAAGGTAAGATAAGGTAACGTACTCACACTGTCCTCTGAAAAAGACGGACAATCCTGTCCTCATCCCTGAGCATCACATTAATTTGTCTATATTTTGATCATTTCTTACATACTGCAGCCTCTGGCTATCAAAAGATTTCCCACCTGATCACAAACCACTTCTCCAAAATCTCAGGATAGATTCCACTGCTAAGACTCATCATTTATGGATTAAGCATCCCATTTTTAGCCAACTATATGCCCCTTCTTTCCATCGGGAGCTCAAGGAGGCTTACAATATATTTCTTTTTCTTGTTTTTATTTTCCCCACAACAACAACAACCCTGAGAAGTAGGGTGGCTTAAGTAAGAATAAGTAACCCAAAGTTGCTGAGTGAGTTTCTGTGGCTGAGAGTATACTGGAAACCTGGGTTTCCCTGCTCAGTCCCACATTTTAGACATTGTATATGACACTGTACTTCAACATATAGCCCATGACATTGAGCCGAATATATTTTGCACAAGAAATCCAGTACAATCTTCCTTCACTCTGTTAAGTTGCTAGGTAACACTCCTACAGCATTCCAATTAGCTATGCACCCTGCACAAAACAAACCCACTATTGTATCATTTTGTCTTGAAGAAGTAATTAACCCAAAGCTTTTTTCTTTCCTGGTGTCTTCCTTTGCTGTCCCTATTCCTACAACGACAATCCTCCAAGGAGCCTTTTTTCTCTCCCATCTTTTGAAGTAGCTAGCGTATTTTGTCCCTACGTATACGTTTATTTTGTAACACATTAAGAATGAAAGAGAATAGAGGTCTATTTCATCCCCGTTTCATTTGATACTGAACATTTTTTCATTTGTATAGCATCTGTTTACTCTGCTGAGTGATAAAAAGTCACAATAATGTGATGGCAATTCCAAAGCCCAAGGCAGACCACACAGTACAGTGGAAAATGCAGCATTATTGCATCATAGTGAAAAACTCCAATGACAGATCCCCAAAAGAACCCATCTGTTCCCTCTGGCATTTGGCTTTCCTTAATTCACTCAGGTCACAATATCTCTCAAACTGCAGCCAGGCATTTCTCTCCTTTGTTCTGTTAACTGTTCTTATTGCCATATGTTAAATGACAATGCAAATAAACCATTTTTTGCTTATGCTGTAAAATGGTGGATATTGGTAGCTATACTAATGAGACAAGGTTACTGCTTCAGTGAGATATGCAAAATCATCCATCATAGTTAGTAACGGTCTACCAATTTCCTAAAGATAACTTGCTCACCATAACATATTTCAGCCAGGCAGTATAGAAGTCATTTTGTTACTCTGTAATGAGCAATATGGGTCATCTTAGAGTGATTGATGAAGGAGGCAAAGTCTCTGTCTCTCCCTCCCCGCCCCCTGCTTTCTCTTTCTTCTAGAAACTTCTTATGGCCAAATGGACCAATAATGCTCAACTGCTCATAGAGAGTAAAGAAAAGGAAAAAAATAGTATAGAATGACAACCAATTTTCTTGATAATAACAGAGTTGGAAGGGACATTGGAGCAGAGGTGGTATTCAGCAGGTTCTGACCAGTTCAGGAGACTCGTTAGCAGAAATTTTGAGTAGTTCGAAGAACCGGCAAATACCACCTCTGACTGGAGATTTTACAGTATCCTTCCCCTGCCATGCCCACCAAGCCATGCCCACAGAACTGGTAGTAAAAAAAATTGAATCCCACCACTGCATTGGAGGTCTTCTAGTCCAACCCCCTGGTAAAACAGCAGACCCAACCGTATACCATTCCGTATACCATTCTTCTAGTCCAACCCCCTGGTAAAACAGCAGACCCAACCGTATACCATTCTGGACTGTCCAGATTGTCCAATCTCTTCTTAAAAACCTCCCACAACTGATGCACCCGCAACTTCTGGAGACAAGCCATTCCATTGATTAATTGTTCTCAATGACAGGAAATTTCTCTTTAATTTGAGGTTGGATCTCTTTTTGTTAAGCTTCCTGCAGTCACTTCTTGTCCTGCGCTCAGGTAGTTTGGAGAATGGGTTGTCCTCCTTTGTGACACCACTCACATATTGGAAGATTGCTATCATGTCAACCCTAGCCTTTCTCTTTATTTGGTTGGACATAGTTCCTGCAACTGTTCATCATATGTTTTAGTCTTCCACCCTCAGCTCATCTTTTTTTTAAATGGTTTTTACTGCAGTTTTCAAAAATACAAATCTCAATCATAGTCTTAACAAAGTTTTGGCATCAAAAAATACATATATCCTAAATACATATATTTATAACCATATGGATTGTCATGCCCCTGTTGGAATCTGATTCCAAGGGGGAGGTCGAGCACCTGACAGGAAATGGAAGTGTGGCTCCGGTGGCTGGGGAAGAAACTGGGGAAGGGCACAGTCTGACTGGGCATTCAGAGGAAGACCCAGGGTCACCTCTTCTTCATCCTAGGGCATGCAGGGAGGAACGAAGAAGGGAGCAACGTGAGTTACATGGGTTATGGGGGAGAAAAGGGCCCTGATTCCCTTCATTAGCTGCAGCTGGGAAAACAGGATTTAAAAAGGGCGTTTGCGCACAGCACCTTGCTGGAAGCAAAGCATGAGTTATCTTTGTTTGTCAAGTCTTATCTGGGTTCTGGCATCCTCCCAACTGTGTGTATTTCATTATTTTTTGAAGTCTGCAGTTCTTTATCCTGCCCTGTCTCATTAATTGCTGCAGCGTGGTTTGTGTTGGTTTTTATTTATAATTTATATGTACTTTGGGTTTGGACTGAATTTCTTCCCTTTAAAAACTGTTCTTGGGAGAGTTTTTTTCTCCAGCCGATGATAACTGGACATTGGGGGCCAAGTTGGAGATATTAAAGGGACTTTACCTACTTTTGTGATTTTGTTGCTTTTGTGCCATGCCCCGGGTCATCACATTGATAATCTACAAAAGTCTCCTGCTTTGTTTATTTATTTATTTATTTATTTAATTTGTTTGGATTTGTATGTCACCCTATCTCCCGAAGGACTCAGAATGGCCCACAATGATAAAAACACAGAATACAAAATTTAAAATTATTAAAAGGTATTAAACAAGAACCCAAACAAATATCTAAAACCCCAACAAAATCACAAATAAAAACCACATAAAAACCCACCCCTCAATCCAGGCCAGCCTGTTGAAACAACCATGTCTTCAGGTCACGGTGGAAAGAACGAAGATCAGGGGCCAACCGAAGCTCCAGAGGTAACTGATTCCACAGGGTGGGTGCTCCCACAGAGAAGGCCCTACCCCTGGGGGTCACCAGCCGACACTGTCTAGCCGACGGTACCCCAAGGAGGCCCTGTCTGTGGGAGTGCACAGGGCGATGGGCAGATGTTGCTGGCAGGAGATGTTCGCGCAAATATCCCAGACCTAAGCCATGTAGGGCTTTGTAGGTAAGTACCAGCACCTTGAATCTCATGCGGAGGGCAACCGGCAACCAATGCAGCTCACGCAGGAGGGGAGTATCGGGACACTCCCATCACAAACCGCACGGGCGCATTCTGCACCAGTTGAAGCCTCTGAGTGGTCCGCAAGGGCAGCCCCATGTAGAGAGCATTGAAGTAGTCTACATGGGAGGTAATGAGTGCATGAGTGACTGTACATAAGACATCTCAGTCCAGAAAGGGGCGCAACTGGCACATCAGGTGAACCTGGGCAAAGGCCCCCCTGGTCACAGCTCCCACCTGATCCTCCAAACTGAGCTGTGCATCCAGGAGGCACCCAAGTTGCGCACCCTATCTATGGGGGGCAACACCTCTCCCCCCATAACTAATGATGGAACCGCCTGGCAAACCCGAGATGGCGGTACATGCAGCCACTCGGTCTTGGACGGGTTGAGCTGAAGCCTGTTTCTTCCCATCCAGATCTGCACCACTTCCAGGCACTGGGACATCACGTCAAGGGCATCACTGATTTGGTTTGGGGTGGAGATAAAAAGCTGGGTATCATCAGCATATTGATGATACCTCACCCCAAACCACGGATGATCTCACCCAGCGGCTTCATATAGATTTTGAACAGGAGGGGAGAGAGGACTGACCCCTGAGGAACCCCACATGAGAGGGGCTTCAGGGTCGACCTCCGTCCTCCTGCCAACACCGACTGCGAATGACCCGAGAGGTAGGAGGAGAACCACCACAAAATGGCACCACAAAAAGTTATTCAAAATGGCTGGGTCCAAGGCAGGCTTCTTAAGGAGGGCCCTCACCATGGCCTCCTTCAAGGTAGCAGGAAGGATCCCTCACTCAACGAAGCATTGACCACTGCCTGCAGCCAGCCTCGTGTAACCTCCCAGGTGGCAAAAACCAGCCAGGAGGGACACGGGTCCAGTAAACACGTGGTGGAACTCAGCCTCCGCATGATCCTGTCCACTTCATCTGGAGTCACAGGCTCAAACTCTTCCCAGATAATGTTCACAAGACCCATTGCTCCTCCATCGTCAGACTCTAGCCAGTCGGAGTCCAAGCAGGCCCAGATCTGAGCGATCTTATCCAGCAGATGCTGACTAAACTCCTCAGCCCATCCCTGCAAAGGGTCCTCCCTCACTCCCTGACTAAGTAGGGAGCGGGTGACCCCAAACAGGGTGGCCGGGCAATTATCTGAGGATGCAATGAGAGCGGAGAAGTAAACATACTTCGCCGCTCTCATCGCCGCCAGATAAGATCTTGTGAAAGATCTCAACTGCGCTCAGTCAGATTCGGATCGACTGGACCTCCAACTGCTCTCTAGGCCGCTCCTCTGGCACTTCATCTCTCAGAGCTCCATGGAAAACCAGGGAGCCAACCGAGATCTGCGATGGGTCAGGGGCCACAAAGGGACAACGCGGTTGAGAGCCTCTGAGGCAGCCCTTTGGCAGGTATCCACCAGGGCCTCGGCCGAGCTGTGGGTAAGGGAGGCAGGAAATAACCCAAGCACTGTCTGAAACTCCTCCGAGTCCATCAGGCGCCTGGGGCAGAACCACCTGGTTGGTTCCGCTTCCCAGTGACGAGGGGTGGCATAATGGAGGACCAGTCGGAGGAGGTAATGATCGGTCCATGACCATGATTTACCATAATCCTTCTTCCTAATCTTTGTATCTGTTTTTTAACCACTCCTACCATTTATCCCATCCTGCGTAATATTCAGAGTCTTCCTTGTCTTTCATTTCCAATGTGAGCTGATCCATTTCGGCACATTCCAGTACCTTTTGTATGATCATCTTTGATGCTATTCTCTGAACTCTTTCTAGTGTCTCAATACATTTTTTTGTATCGCAGTGATCAAAACTGGATTCAAAATTGGAAATGATGTAGAATCATTTTCATGGAATCATAGGTGACTGGACATCATTTATTGAAAGACTTGAAAAATTAGTTGAAGTAAATGAGATAATTCTGAAAAGAGATGCTTATATTATTGAATGGTGGTGGGATGCAAGTATTTAGCTTATTGAGCAGCTTAACTGTCCCACAAAAACTTTCACAATGCAGGTTTGCAGACTTAGAAAAAATAATGCAAGATCACCTGGGGCTCAAACCATTAATGATTTCAGGACATTTCATGGTTTCATGAGTGGAAACAGAAAAATGGACAGCCTTAACTGCACATAACTTATAAAACTATCTGAACATTGTACATTTAGTGAAAAGCTAAATAATGCATTGAGAGACCAGCTCACTTGTGTACTTCTTAAGAAAAGCATTAATAAATCATTCTGAAAAGACACAAATTTAACATTTAAGAGAATGGCTGCAATGGCCATTTCCATGGAAACTGATGTTAAAGAGATATTATAGAGTTATGTTGGGAGTAAAGCAAGAGTAACAAGTCCAGGTGAATTGTACTATTGTTGTGGCAGAGGTTTGTCAAACTCAAGCCTATTTAGTCTATGAAATATCTTCATACTTACATTTTCAGCCTAAACCCCTTAGCAGAATCAGCATCTAAGAATGAAAAACAATTTGGGGGACTTAACAAAATCTTAATTTTGTTGGGTTCCATCTAAGATTTTCTAAGGTTTCAAGTCATACAATATTGACTTCATCCTTGCTAAGTAGTATTTGCTTTTGATGGAGATTTAATATTTAACTACAGACATTTCAAACAGAAGTAGAAAAACTTTTGTCTAAAATCATGGAAAGCACTTAATTATGGGGATCATGACTATCAACTGTAATTCTTAGATATATGTGAGGATATTTCCAATTTTCAAATGTCAAACTTTACAAGGAATACATTAATAGAGGCAGACAATTTGTTGTTTCTTATATTCCATCTGGGGAAACTAGTAGTTTTAAGTGCAGTGTCTTTCTTTCAGATAAATGTGAAGTGCCAAGAAGAGCAGCTAGGATGATTAGGGGACTGAAGACTAAAATATATGAAGAATGGTTACAGGAACTGGGTATGGCTAGTCTAGTGAAGAGAAGGACCAGGGGAGACATGATAGCAGTGTTCCAATATTGAGGGGCTGCCACAGAAAGGAAGGGATCAAGCTATTTTCCAAGGCACCTGAAGGCCAAAGAATAATGGATGGAAATTGATCAAGGGGATATTCAACCTAAAAATAAGGAGAAATTTTCTGACAGTGAGAACAATCAACCAATGGAACAGCTTGCCTTCAGAAGTTGTGGGAGCTTCATCACTGGAGGCTTTCAAGAAGACATTGGACTGCCATTTGTCAGAAATGGTGTAGGGTCTCCTGCTTGGGCAGGGGGAGTTGGACTAGATGACCTTCCAACTCTGTTAATCTGGTAAAATTACTCTACTTAAGCCCCCATTCAAATAATTTTGAAACTGAATCAAGGATATCCACAGCACCAGTCCTTGGCTTAACAATGACAGAGATGATCAAGGTGCTGTCCTTTTTAATATTTGTATTTTATTGACTTATTTTTATCCTGCCTTTGTTAGTGTTATATCTAATTCAAGGTGATGAATGTAACTAATACATCTATTTTTCTCCACAACAACAAACTTGTAAGATGAGTTTGGTTGGGAGAGAATGAGTGGCTCAAAGTCACCCAGCCAGCTTTTATACCTAAAGCAGGGCTAGAACTCATCGTCTCCTGGTTTCTATCTTGGTACCTTAACCACTAGACCAAACTGGCTGTTTGTGTTGCACAAACATTGTGTAACAAACATTGGGTTGCACAAATAATAAATGCTTGTGCTGCATGCATGGAAAAAGAGTTGGGTATTCAGTAGTCTGGTCACCCACTCAATTTGAAGCTAGGAAGTGGCATGGTCATGAACTGAATGATTAAATTGTAAAATCTCTAACACCCAGATGATAAGTGTCTTATTTTCCCAATATGGCAGTATGGAATGGTTGTAGTGACTATTCCATAAACTGGAGTCAAAACTAAGAAGCCTTCCTCCTTTTAGCCAGCTGCTGAAAAATACAAATAATTAATAGTTAATAAGAAACTATGTTTCTGCTATCAGCCATTAGAAGGACTTGGTTTAACTGCAACAAAGAGTAATATTAGAATATTCCTTTTCAAGTTTTTAGAGTACAGTTAGGTCCAGATCTCAGCCTTTGTTAGAGCTATTGAGTGGCTCTCTAAATATTGTATGCAAACTTGGAAGAAAACAAATCAAAGTAAATTGCAGGCTATCAGAGCAAATTGCAGTCAGTTGAAAAGATTGGATAGAGCTTAATTCAATTATATTAGTTCTTCAGCAGCAATATTTTTGCATATCTGTCTTCCATTCTAGAAGTAATTTTTAGAGACCTTTTCTCTAGTATCAGGAAAATTTCAGTTTCTTTTTTCTTACATTTTACTGCTTAACATTATGGTTATCTACTCACACAGTTGGATGATTCAGTCTTCCTGAGCTGATTACTAATGCAAATGATGTACTACACTCTACAGACATTCCAAAAAATAGATAGGCTTTCTTTTAAAATGTAGGCATAAAGAGGATAACATATAAACCATCTAACCAGAATATGTTTCTGTCATTTTCAATATTCTCCTAGCCTATGTCATGGTACATCAGCTAATCTTTGGTTTGTTCTAACCATGGTTTGTTCCATAACCCTCATGTACATGTTAGACTAATGTGGACATGACATGCAACCAAAGCTTAATTCTTGACATGCAATTCAGTCTAGTTGCACTTACAACCACTTTCCTCTTGCTTACTGTACCTTTCTCCACTATATGAAAGAATCAAGAATGGGAACATTTAAGCAGGTCTTATTGGAATTATTACAGATGTGAAGGAGGATCAGAGAACAAGCACTGTCCAGCCCAAATATGGCTTTAAAATAAAGAACCATAAGGCATATATTACTTTCTCTATGAAAGGGCCTTACTTCTTATTTTCTAAAAGAATCACCCTGCTTTAATTTATTAACTCATGTAATTGTCCCTAGAGCAGGTTGCTCTTCCTAGAGCAGGGCTATCAAACTCCCGGCCCATGGGCCAGATGCATCATGAGCTGGCCATACACACACCCAGTTTAGTGAAGGGGAAATAAGTCCCAATATGTCACGTGATGCTGCCATGACCACATGAGTTTGACACCCCTGTCCTAGTCCATCATGAGACCATACTTAATGGCTGTGCATTGGAACCTTGTATTCAAGTCTTATAAAAACCATGTAGTCACATTCTCTTAAAAGGAAGAGCAAAGATCTCAAAATAGCATCCTATCGCTTCATGCATAAGTCTGTGCTGGCTATCTTGTCTTCTGTATTAGATTGGAAGGATCCAGATACAATAATTTCTTCTCACCCATATATATTCAGTGTCTTGCAATTGGCAGGTTCCTGATTTTATCAGGGGTATCTTTGTGTGAGTACATTTTGTCCTGCCTTTATTAACAAGCAGTACCAATCCTGTTTGAAAGGGTATTATGTCCTCAGTACTTTTTTCCCTGTTTAGTCTGTTATTAAGTCTGAACTAGGAAAATGTATGTTGGGCAACACACTTAGAAGATCCCATCTTGGATTCTTTTCACTGACAAGAAGGATGATTTCAGTAGTAAAGAACACTTCTCTAAAATCCTGGTTGTTTGGGAGTGTTTTTAAATCTGGAAAAAGTTTGATTTGCATTTCAAAGACAACTCAGAGAACATAAAAATAACAATGAAAACCCAGTATTTCTGTGACTAGTAAGAACAGAAGCCAGACAACTAAAATTTCTTTCTGTCTGGAAAAAAACAACAACACCTCCCCAAATCAGATGGATATATTTAACCAGAGGAAGGGTAAAATTCTGCTGAGAAAAATATATGCATAATTATTTTAAATCTGAGGAAAACTGTCTCCTTGGTATAACTAAATGATGGATCTCCATAAGTACGGAGAACCAATTGAGCATCTCTTTAAGAAGGAATTCCATTAGGGGGGTGGGCTGTCACTGAAGAGACCCTGCTCCTAGTTACCACACTAAAACCAAACTTACCAAGGGACTACAAACAGGACTTCCCCAACTGGCCTTATTGAGGAGGAAATGTGCATATGTATCTGAATCCTAACCTAGTTAGAGCTTAATAGAGTAATAATGACAATTGAGCAATCAGCACAGTAGTTTTAATATGGGCCTTATGTGGTACTATTTAGTCACTCCACTTAAGAATCAGGCAGCTGTGTTTTGCCCCAATTCCAGTTTTCAACCACCTTCGAAGACAACCTATGGAATACATTGCAACAAATCAGGCTGGGGGCTATTAAATGAAGGATCACTGAGGTTAGGATATTTCAGTCTAGCTAGCATAAACTTGAAAGCTGGGTATAGCCATTCCTTATCACTGAGACCACATATACTTCTAGTGATAGATTGGAATCAAGGAGAACACCCAGATTGTGTGTCTGTTGTTACTTAGAGAGAATGCTACCACATCAAATAAAAATGGCATTTTTCTAATTTCTTCTTAACCTCGAGGCAATTGTCAAATTTGTGCACCCCTCCTAAATCAAGAAATGGAAAGGAAAAAGAGAGCTGAATATCATCAGCATACTAATGAGAACACTTCCAATATCCATTAATTTAGATATTGAGCAGCAAGGGAGTCATAAATTGAGTCCTGGGGGAGCCTGTAATTCAAAAGCCAGGCGCCCAAACAAGAATCTCATTGCATTGCATTCACTTCACCTACAAATAGGAATGAAATTAATGTAACATGATCTCTGAGGGTGAGAGGGGTTCAGAAATGTGGAAAATAAATAAGCAAACAAAAAAATTAAAATAAATAATATATACGGGTTCAATCCACACTCCGTCCAAAATATCCCACAATCACTGGTTTCAAAGAATTCAGTACAGCAGCATTTGCCCTTGCCTTTCTCTTAGTGGAAGACATGTGGTCAATTAGAAGATTCCATCATCATGACAGACACCATCCATTCTGTGTACATGGAGTTTAGAGTATACCAGACAACCCACGACCCATTTGGTCATCCTTTCAGAGAAAAAGAATGAGTACAAGTGGACAAAAAAGCAGTGGAGCAAATTCCCACCAACTTTCCAATTGACAGTGCTTGTGGGAAGCTGGCAAGGTGTGTCAGAAATCATTCCTCCTCCTTTTCCTCGCACCTGTAGAACTTCCTGTCACTTTGTTGAGCAGAGGGGAAACAAAGGGAGCTATGGACCATAAGAAAAATTGCAACCCCACTTATTGTGTTCCCAAGGGACCCTCCATCTAGAGAGGAAGAGAGACAACCTGTCGAGAGCTGCCACCCCCACCCCCAGGCATGGCAACCTCACCAGCAGGCATCCAAGTTGCTCCCTTGTCCTTCTTTCACCACTCACTGCCGTTAAGGTATTTCAAACTCAGTTCCAAAACAGCCAATCTCCACTCACCTGTCAGGCCTTCTCACCAGCTGACTGGATACAGGAGTAAAAGGGAGATGGGGTAAAGGATGGGGATATAGCCCTTCCATCTTCCCTTGTATCACACAACCTAGCAGTGTGTGCATGAGATGTGTAGTCAGAAGGCTTGGTGGTGCTGCACAGGAGACATGGATCCTGGCATTCTATAAATTACTTGGCTCAATAATTGTTGCCCTGCACCTTCCAATTTTGCCCAAGTGAAGGTTTCAGACAAACAGACAAAAGAGTTTGAGTAGTATATAGATAGATATCATATGAAATATATCCATCAAAAAAGGACATTCCATAGCTAAGTAATATTAGTATGCAGACCTTTTTCCTTATCCAGGGCATTTCACCAGAATATTTAAAGGTCTGTAGGGTTGTTTCTTTATCAAACCTGTTCCTCTTCAAATGGAGCTTTAAAAATCAAGACCTGGGAGTTTCTAATCACTACAAAATGGAATAAGAACAATTTTCCTTACGACTTCCTTGGTTTAAAAATGATACCAGTGAGCTGAGCAAGCTACATTTTCAGCTAGCTGAACGTTCTGCATCACTTTCAAAGGTAGCCCTATACAGTATGCTAACATTGCAGAAACTTAAATAGGTGATTACGGTACCTTTTCTGGACTAATATAAAAATTAGAGCTGCAGCACTAGATTTCATTCTGGGCCACCTCTTTGCAGAGTTTATAAACATCAGTCTGCCAGAAATATTTCTGTACCATTCTTTCCACTACAAATAAAGGATACAGATCAAAAAATCTTAAAACATGTCAGCTCGCACTTGTTTGATATAATAAATGATAGGATATTCTGATGCTGAAGAATAAAAATTTGGAAATGATTGAATGTTTTTATATACCGAGATAAAATTGAACCATTAAAAAATAATCATCTATATAGTTCTGTGCTGGTGTCAAACTGGCCTCCAACCTGTTAACATTCAAAAAGGCAGCAAAGTGACATTTAGCATTTCTAATCCCAAATGAGGCATAATACAACATAACTGTTGCCTTGTCAGCTTTGTTTCTTAACGAAAGTGAAAATGTAAAAGACAAAACAGAATGCAAACATGTTCATATCTGTAGGCTTCACCACTTTCAGTATTGTTGGGGTTAAGCCTTAGTGCTGTCAAATTAGCTTAACTGGGAAGGACCTTGAATTGGCCCTGACACTTTGACACTTCCATCATTAAATGGTGTTTGCTGGGTATAACTTAATTAAAATGTTGCAGCAAATAGATCGACTGAATTGGTTCAAGTTTCAGAAGACTGGAGCTTCATTTGGCTTTTATGTGGTATTGCAGGCACCTCGTCCATTAGTACCTCTAACAAGCCCTGATGATATCATGAGCATGGCCACCATTCTGACAGGGTAGTCCACTTCACTTGCAGATGTCACTAAATTCATTATGTTGGCTACAATTTTATACCAAGATTAAAATGAAGTTTTCAAAAATTGTCTTTCAAATAGTTGTTAACAGAGGTCAGGATGCCTCTCAGGTGGTTAACATTTAGTCAAAATTAGTTCTTCACAGACAATAATATTTTTAAAAACATTTTAAAAATCCTATCTTTATTATTTTTATAAATAACTCAAGATGGGGAACACACCAAACATGCCTTCTCCTATTTTCCCACAACAACCTTGTGAAGTAGTTTAGGCTGAGAGAGAGTAATTGAATGCAAACATGGGCCCAAAGTTACCCAGCCAGCTTTCATGCCTAAGGCAGGACTAGAACTCACAGTCTCCTGGTTTCTAGCCTGGAACCTAGGCTAAACAGACTCAAAACAAAACAAAACATACAAACAAATATTTTTATTTTAAATGTTTGTAAATATTTAATTGAAAATATAAAATATTTTATTTTCCATCTAACATAAAGTGCAGTATTTATTTTAGCAAAGGTAATAAGTGAAAGAAAAAGAAGATGAATATCATGATGCAACACAGAAAGCTTTGGTCAGGTCAGTGTAACATTCCAGAGTATTCTTCTAACCTATTACAGTAGTAACTTTATCTCTGGGATCTAGCAAGGCAACCTTGGCCTTCTAGAATGCCATGAAGAGCTGGTTCTTTCCCCAGACACTTGGATAGGATGAGACTGCAGCTCATTAGTTATGTGGTTTTGGGGTCCCAGGAGATATAGTTCATATTTCTGTTGTTACTAATATTGTTTATTTTTATGCTTTATTGTTATGCTGTGAGTCACCCAGAATTATTGTGTATAAGACGGGCATCAGGAAACCCATGCTGGCTGCAGTTAATGGTAGCATGCCTATCTAAGGGTTCACAAGCAAGTTTTTTATGCTTTACTCAAAGATTTTGTCCAGTAGAGATGTCAAGCTGACAGATCTGTAGTTTCTCAAATATATAATTAAAACCACACACATATTTGTAATATTTAATACAATACATCCAAATGATTTATTAAGGACATGTTCTTCTCACATTCATCTATATTCTGCCAACACCATTCAGTCTTATTTGCCTATTGCCTCTTCTCAGTAACCTTTCTATGTTTGTTAAAGATATACAACTAAAACCAGAATTTCTCAGCAGTTCACAGTTGTTTGACCTCATTATCCTTTGTCACTGTTCGCCTATGATTTAATCTGATTCATGAACCCACATAATTCTATAGTCAATTATGGTGTCATCTCCAATCTGATGACACCAGGGTTGAAATATATTACATTTTCTTCATCAATCAGAAGCTTTTGGTGATGTCACATGGTTGCTCGCCACTATGAAATTTCATACTCCGAGTTACATGAAGCAGAAGTTGGCCAAAGGAGGAAAAAACCAATTATGAATCTTCTCACTGTACTAAAAACAAATGCACAATTCTTTCTGTTTTTATCTTACACAGAAGTAATATATTGTGATTCTAACTGAGATTCAGCATGTAAGCAGGAGAGGTATAAGTTTCTCCTTTCATCCCATCTGCCACACACCGCAAAGGAATAGACTTCAGGGACCAAGCTAGCAGCCAGAACCAGGAACCAATGTATCACCTGAAGCAATTAAAAAAACTGCCACCAAGCGCACAGGAACATGGAACTATGAAATATAATAGTGGAGAAGCATTGAACTGATTGTATAAAATAAATAATATATATATATGTATATGTTTACGTTTATGTATATGTATATATAATAGTATATATACCATAATACAGTGAAACCATGTGTCACAACTGTAATCTGTTCCAGGATTATGGTCGCAACCCGATTTGGTCATGACCAGAAGCACGACCGACTGCACATATGCAGGCAAAAATTTGCACAGACTGCACATGCGCGGAATGGGAAATCAGCACAGAAAAGGGAATCTGCCACGGTCAGGTTTGTTCGCCACCCGATTTTTGAATCATGACCTGATTCAAAAATTGAGTGGATTTTTTGGTCGGAACCCGATTTGGTCGCGATCAGAAATGTTCATGACCCAAGGTTCCACTATGTATAATATAATAAATAATAAAAAAGCAAAGAAAAAATTGAGTGAAAAGGGAGAAGGAACTGGGAGAAAGCACAATTGGGGAATGTAGGCAAGAAGAAAAAAAGCAAAACAAAAAAAGAGTAATTTATTACTTCCTTCAGTACAGATATAAGCATAAAATAGAACGAACCTTTGAATGAGAGTTAAGCACAGCATACAACATTCTGTAGTCATAAACAATTCAAATCTCAAGGTCAAACTTTCATTTCTTTCAGTTTCAAGCAAAAACTCCAAAAGTGGTTTTTCTTTAATCAAAGTGGTTAATTTCACTCTCTCTACCAACTCCGTTGACTCTTTAACTATATACAGGTAGTCCTCAACTTACCCCAGTTTGTTTAGTGACCATTCAAACTTACAACAGCACTGAAGAAAGTGACTTAAGACTGTTTTTCACACTTATGACCATTGAAGCATCCTTGTGGTCACGTGAACAAAATTTGGACGCTTGGTAACTGACTCGTATTCATGACGGATGTAGTGTCCTGGGCAGTGGTGGGATTGAAATATTTTTGCCACCAGTTCGGTGGGTGTGGCTTGGTAGGCATGCTTTGCACACATGCACACACTTTGCGTGCATGCACATGCCAAATGCGCACTTTGCGCAGGCGCAGAGGTGTTCTAATTCATCTCCTGCAAGCCTGCATGATCCCAGTCGCTTCAGCAGCTGCCGTGTGGGCTATTCTGTGCTGTGCAAAGCAGCTGTGCTTCAAATTCAGCAGATAAAAGTGAGTATGGGAGCCCGGGCAGGTGGGTGGGCCCAACAGCAGAGTGGTGGAGAGAACCGGTTCGGTCTCCACTGCTCATCGCTGCTACGGACTCGCCAGAACCAGGCCGAACCGGTCAAATACCACCACTAGTCCTGGGGTCATGTGATCACCTTTTGCAACCTTCTGACAAGCAAAGTCAATGAGGGATCCAGATTTATTTATTTATTTATTTATTTATTCGACTTGTATGCCGCCCTATTCCCTAAGGACTCAGGGCGGCGAACATTAAAACAGAGAGAATTTACAATAAAACAAGATTAAACAGTAAACAAGCCAAATAAATTAAAATAAACCCAACCCCGGGTCATTCAAGGCCGGCCCGTTGGAACAACCAAGTCTTCAGGTCCCGGCGGAAGGAGCGGAGGTCAGGGGCCAACGGAGATCGACGGGAGCTGATTCCAGAGGGCAGGTGCTCCCACAGAGAAGGCCCTAGCCCTGGGGACCGCCAGCCTACAATATCTGACTGACGGCACCCCAAGGAGGCCCCTCCTATGAGAGCGAACAGGGCGATCGGAAAGTGATGCTGGCAGGAGGCGTTCCCGCAAGTACCCTGGACCCAAGCCATTAAGGGCTTTATAAGTTGTAACTAATACCTTGAAGGCGACCGGAGGCAACCGGCAACCAATGCAAGCGCGCAGGAGGGTGTAACATGGGAGTATCGGGATACCCCATCACAACCCGCGGCTGCATTCTGCACCAGCTGGAGCCTCCGGATCGTCCGCAAGGGAAGCCCCATGTAGAGAGCATTGCAGTAGTCAATCCTAGAGGTGACAAGCGCATGAGTAATCGTTCGAAGGGCATCTCGGTCCAAATAAGGGCGAAGCTGGCGAACCAGCCGAACCTGGGCAAAAGCCCCTGGCCACAGCTCCCACATGCTCCTCCAAACCGAGCTGTGAGTCCAGGAGGACACCCAGGTTTCTCGCCCTATCCACGGGGCAACACCTCTCCCCATGACCAAAGATGGTACATCCAATAAAGACCGAGATGCCGGTAAGAACAGCCACTCCGTCTTGGTGGGGTTGAGCTGAAGCCTGTTACTACCCATCCAGACCCGTACCGCCTCCAGGCACCGGGACATCACGAGAGAGCATCACTGATCTGGCCTGGGGTGGAGATATAAAGCTGGGTATCATCAGCATACTGATGATACCTCCAAAACCTCGGATGATCTCACCCAGCGGTTTCATGTAGATATTGAACAGGAGGCGAAAGGACAGACCCCTGCGGCACCCCACAAGTGAGGGGTCTCGGGGTCGACCTCTGCCCCCTGCCAACACCGACTGCGGCGGCCCGAAGGAAGGAGGAGAACCACGCAAAAGCGGTTCCCCCACCCCAAACCTCTAAGCTGCAGAAGGATACCATGGTCGATGGTATCGAAAGCGCTGAGAGATCTAAAGGACTAGGACAGAGGAAAAACCCCTGTCCCGAGCCCTCCAGAGATCATCCACCAGTGCGACCAATGCTGTCTCCGTGCTGTGTCCGGCCCTGAAGCCCGACTGATACGGATCTAAATACTCAGTTTCCTCCAGGAACAAGGGAAGCTGCTGAACCACCACGCTCTCAACAACCTTCGCTAAAAAGCGGAGGTTGGAGACAGGACGATAGTTGTTCAAACGGCCGGGTCCAAGGCAGGCTTCTTGAGGAGGGGCCTCACCACCGCCTCTTTCAAAGCGGCAGGAAAGACTCCCTCACTCAGAGAAGCATTAACAACTGCCTGGAGCCAGCCGCACGTAACCTCCCTGGAGGCATATACCAACCAGGAAGGGCACGGGTCCAATAAACACGTGGTGGAAGACAGCCTCGCATGATCCTGTCCACCTCATCGAGGGAGACCAGGTCAAACTCAACCCAGGTAGAATCCACCAGACTCATCGCCACCCCATCATCAGACCACTGCCAATCAGAGTCCAAGCCAGCACAATTGGCGACTTTATCCGCCAGATGTATACTAAATTCCTCTGCCCTGCCCTGCACGGGTCATCCCCCTCAATTGAAGGAGGGAGCGGGTCACCAAACAGGGCAGCAGGCGATCATCGGCAGACGCAATCAGAGCGGAGAAGTAAGCACGCCTCGCCGTCCTGATTGCTTCCAGATAGGTCCTGATATAGGATCGCAACTGGACACGGTCGGATTCGGAGTGGCTGGCCCTCCATCTGCTCTCCAGGCATCTTCTCCGCCGTTTCATCCCCGGAGCTCCTCGGAGAACCAGGGAGCCCATCGGGGTCTCGGCGGGAAGAGGCCGCAAGGGGACAACCGGTCGGCGCCTCCGCGCCGCCCTTTGCCAGGCGGCCGTCAGCGTCTCGGCCGAGCTGTGGTCGAGGGAGGCGGGCAAGAACCCCAGCGCCGTCTGAAACCTATCCGGGTCCATTAGGCCTGGGGGGAACCATCGTATAGGCTCCTCATCCCAGCAGCGAGGGACAGCCAATTGAAAAACCAGCCGCGGGAGATAGTGATCAGTCCACGATAAAGGGAGGGTAGATGGAGAACCCTCCCCAGATCACTACACCACTGCCCGAGATAAAAACCAGGTCAAGTGTGTTCCCCCTCGTGGGTGGGTCCATGGATCACCTGGGTCAGGTTCATGGCTGCCATGGATGCCATGAACTCCTGAGCTAAACCCGACCCCCAGTGACGGCAGATTAAAGTCCCCCAGAACTATAAGCCTAGGGAACTCCACCGCCACCTCCAGAGGCGTCGAGCAGCCCAGGCAGGGCCGCCGCCACGCAGCTGGGGATAGGTGTTAGCAGCAAACCCAACCGACCACCCGGGCCCAATCTCACGAGGAGGGTCTCACACCCGCCCATCTGGGGACAGTGACCTCCCTTGGAAACAAGGTCTCTCTAACAATTATGGCTACCCCTCCGCCCGTCCCTGGGCCCGAGACCGGTACAGCACCGGAAGCCTGGGGGCACAAATCACATAGAGGGACACCCCCTCGGGCCCACCCAGGTCTCAGTAATGCACGCCAGGTCCGCAGCCTCCTCCTCTATGAGTTCACGGAGGAGGGATGACTTATTGACTACGGACCTGGCATTCAAATATACCAGTCTGAGCCCAGAGACCACGTCTCCCAAGACCCCAGGGGGCGGGAGCGACCTGGGGGTCGGAGCGCCACCGCGCGTAGACATGGGGCGCTCCCGCACATATTTGGCCCCTGTCCCTCCCCCTGCCATAACCGATCACCCTGTCGATGGACAACCCTGCCCTCTCCCGCCAGACCCGAGGCCCCCCACCCCACCCCACCCCGCCGAGACCAGAAGCCGGCCTGGAAGAGCTGTATAGACCCGCCAATTGAACACCCACCCCTTCCCTAACCCCTTAAAACAACGAATTAAAAATTTTAAAAGCTTCCCCTTTATTCCAAATTTAAAATTTAGCCCTCTGGTTAGCCATGCCACCTCTCCGGATCCCAAGATCCGTCATTGAGGTAGGCTCTCGATAACCCAAAGGGCCACTCCAAAGACAGGGGAACAGTCTGGAGGGCCCGTAGCCAACGATGAGTAGGCTAGCATCTATCATTCAAAAGGGAAAGAAGGGCAAAACAGTCGGAATATAGCATAGATGGAACACACAAAAGGACCGGGCATCCAAGGCCAAACCCAGACAATCAACCAACCCTCCAACAAGCAGCTCTCTCACGGTGCTAGGGCCAAGATTGAAATGGCCAAGCCACTGCTCTCTCACCGCAGTGACTTATGGTGGGATGGTGATGCAAACAAAAACCCCTGTCCCCTCACAACAGGGGAGGATATGCCCTCCATTGCCCTCCCACTGCAATGGGAAAGAGCCAGGTCCAAGGGGGAGGAGAGTCCAAGAGTGAAAAACAGAAGCGGGAATAGTCATTGATGGTAAAATGACTCCAAGGCAGCCAGAAGGAGGATTCCAGATGTCACAAAAGGGCAGAAGCAGCAGCGCATGGAGGCAGGTAATCTGCAGTCTAGGAGTAGAGTGAAATAGGTGCGGCCAAGTCCGAAGAGCAAGTTGAGCCAGAGAAGCAAGTCCAGCGTGGCAAAAAAAGATCGAAAACCACAGCCCCAGGTCCAGAGTCCGACGTCAAACCTTCCGCAGGGGTCTCTCCTCCGATGTAAAGTCCACAGCTGACCCCGCCCGGCGGCGTCTGTCTGTCCAACCCAGGCCAAACCAACAATGCCCACAGTCCGGTCTCCTCGAGCTCCAGGCCTGCACCTCCCCAGCGTCTTCATAGTGGGGCTTCCTCCTCCAGGAATTACACCCCAGAGGGAAAGAGGGAGGACAGCGGCCAAGGGCATAATAAAACAAAGCCCCAGCACACGCTGCCCCAACCCAGCAAGATGGCAAATAACGGGACCAATAACCCCCAGAGGCACCAAGCCCAAAGAACAGTTACTATGGGCTGGGAAGCCTCGGGGAGCGCAACAGCGGGGGGCCCCGAGCGATGTTACAGCCGCCTCCAAGACCGCAGTGTAGCAGACCGCTGCACCGAGACCAACGCCCGCCTCCAGGCAGCGGCAAAACTTCGGACCTCGGCATTCGCAGCGGTCTGGCTTCAACCGCCCTGCTGCCGCCAAGCCTCTGCCGTCGCCGCCACTTCCACGGTCGAAGTCAACCCTCCGCCGCCGCCGCCGAGGACGCCAGCAACTCCGGGCAGACCGACACCCAGCTGGGAGGCCACCGACCCAGCTGACAAGCATCCGCGCGCTGAGGACCACGCCGCGCAGACAACGCCAGAGCCAAGCCAGGACAGCTGACAAGCCGACAGCTGACGAAGCGCCGAACCGCCGACAAGCCGACAAAGGAGTCCCGGCGCCCGACGCTGCAAAGGCTGAGAGAGCAAGAACTTCAAGAGCCTTTCCGCCAGCCAAATTTGGCTGCAAAGGCTCAAACAGCTCCCGCAGCCCTCAGGAAGACCCTGGACAACGTGCAGCGAGGGGGACCTCTCTCAACTCCCAAAGCCTCGACAGCCCACGATCCCCGAACAGAGCTTACTCAAGGTGCGTCCGCCATCTTGGGCATCGCAAACCAGATTCACTTAACAACTGTGTTACTAACTTAACATCTGCAGTGATTCATTAACAACTGTGGCAGGAAAGGTTGTAAAATGGGGCAAAACTCACTTAACAAATCTCTTGCTTAGCAACAAACATTTTGGGCTCAATTGTGGTAAGTCCAGGACTACCTGTAATTATTTTTTAAAAAGGAAAATATTTGCTTCAGTAGTAAGGGGTAAATAATGTTCAAGACCACCTTAGATTTATTCAGATTTATAGAAATTTAAATAACCAGCATTAAGTTCACTATTTATTCACTTATTTGTGCATTCTTTGATTATTTTGCTTTTCATCCGGTTTATTTCTTTGCCATTTTTCCATGTTTAATTGAGAAATTGTTTAATTGGGGGACCAAGGTGAGGAATTTACTAATAAACAGACAAAAACTAGTAGGCCCAAAGTTTCCAATATTATAAAGATTATATTTAAAAATTATTTCAATGGCATTTGAATATTATTTTTAACATAGCAACAAATTTGAATGATGATACATTTCCTATGTTTCTATTTTCTAGGCCAAAGTGTTATGTATGTAGGTTTGAAGTCATTGGTTTAGTTTGAACTGTTCTTGTAAAATGTCAGGAATGATTGCTTTAAAAAGTGCGGGAAAACCCTGCACTCTGATTGGCTGGCAACTGCGGCTGCTGGCTATAAGTAGCAGCCGCAGCCCAGCCAAATTGGGTCCCTCCTGAGCTGTAGTCACTAATAAACTAAGAGCTTGAAGCACTCCGCGTCTGTCTCTTCATGCAAACTTAACACAAAGTGTCCTGGAAAGTTTTGAGGTTTGATGGCACTTTGGGAAATGTAACACAGCAAGACATTTGGTTTTGCTTGTCAGTATTGAACTATGCAAGGACTAAAATAATCTTTTTATCATTCTTATTACTCCAGAATGTGTTTTCCCTCAATGTAATTTAGAGAGTGTAATTTCCTGAAGATTCAGCTTCTGACAGCTTTTCTAAATTTTTCAGCACCTGAGGAGGCAAATTACAAGAAACATCATAAAAACCTTAGCCTTAGCTGAATTTCAAAAGAATAATGATATTTAGAATATGTGATTTAGATGTCTGGATAGATCTGTTGATATATTCTAATTGCCTCACCCAGGTCTGCATGACTCTGCTGCACACTGGGGGTTTTCTGCATAATACAACAATTTGTATAGAGCTAGCCTGAAAGTTATTTCTGGACTGCTATTATTAATGGGTTTGGGAAGCTAGCTCTTAAAATAAACAGTCTTTTAACAACATAGTGTCAGATTATAACATCACAACGTTTAGTTTATTTTAAAGCATTAACTTAGGAGATCAACCCTGACTGCCCTTTAGAAGGCCAGATCCTGAAGATGAAACTCAAATATTTTGGCCACCTAATGAGAAGGAAGGAGTCACTGGAGAAGAGCCTAATGCTGGGAAAGATTGAGGGCAATAGAAGGGGATGACAGAGAATGAGGTAGCTGGATGGAATCACCGAAGTAGTAGGAGTGAGCTTAAATGGACTCCAGAAGATGGTAGAGAACAGGAAGGCCTGGAGCAGAGGTGGTATTCAGCAGGTTCTGACCAGTTCTGGAGAACAGGTAGTGGAAATTTTGAGTAGTTTGGAGAACCGCAAATATCACCTCTGACTGGTCCCGCCCTCATCTATTCTCTGCCTCCCAAGTCCCAGCGAGATCCGCTGGGTCTTTTTGTTGCCCTGCACAGGAGAACGGAGCTGGAAAGCAGGTTAGTGGGGTGGGGAGGAATGGGGATTTTGCAGTAACCTTCCCTGCTACACCCACCAAGCCATGCCCACAGAACCGGTAGTAAAAATTTTGAATCCCACCACTGGCCTGGAGGAATATTGTCCATGGGGTTGCGATCGGTCGGACACAATTTCACAACTAACAACAACAACAACAAAGCATTAATTTTAGAAACAAAGCATGTACAAATATGAAGTCTTTTGTAATAATTTTTAGTCACTAACACTGAATGAGCACAATGGGTGACTCATGCTGCTTTAATTCCTGATTTAGGTTTGCACTTGCCCTTATTGACTTTATGATGTTGTCTTTGAACAGTAGAGTAGTAAAATGGATTTTCAAGAATTCTGGTTCCTCTTCACTCTTGAAAAGCCCATACAGCAGTCCTTGTCTTACAACCATTTCTTTAACGACTGTTCAAAATTACAATGGAACTGGGGAGGGGGAATGATTTATGACCTGTACTCTCACTTACAACTGATGCATCTTCAAGGAGATGTGAACAAAATTCAGGAGCTTGGCAACCAGCATGTATTTACAAATTTGCAGTGTGCTGGGATCATGTGATCAACACTTGTGATCTTCACAGACAGCTTCTGACAAACAAAGTCAATGGGAAAGCTGGATTTGCTTAATGACTTTGTGATTCATTTAACAATTGCTGTGATCCACTTTAAAAAAACACGGCAAAAAGATTGTGGAATTGGGGAGACTAGTTAAGAACCAAACATTGTTTAGCAATGAAAATTCTGGTCCCAATTGTGGTTTTAGGTCTAGGTCAGAGTTCCCCAACTTTTCCAGCTTTGCAGACCAGTAGGGAGAGGAAGAAGAAGAGATGCTTCCACATGAGCAGTGGGCCAGCACATGTGCACAGTGCCATTTGCAAGAGCAATGGACACACATGCCTGCTGCTTGTGCAAATCAGAGGTGGTATTCAGCAGGTTCTGACCACTTCTGGAGAACGGTAGCAGAAAATTTGAGTAGTTCGGAGAACCGCAAATATCACCTCTGACTGGCCCCCTCCCATCTATTTTCTGCCTCCCCAGTCCCAGCTGATTGGCTGGGTCTTCTTTGTTGCCCTGCACAGGAGAACGGAGCTGGAAAGCTGGTTAGTAGGGTGGGGAGGGAATGGGGATTTTGCAGTATCTTTCCCTGCCACACCCACCAAGCCATACCATGCCCACCATGTCATGCCCACAGAACCGGTAGGAAACATTTTTGAATCCCACCATGGAGCAAATAGAGCATGCATGTCTGCACTTGCCCACCACTTCTGCGCCCTGGTTCCAAAAGGCTCAAGGCCCAGTAGTGGATCACAGCCAGTGGTGCGATTCAAATAATTTAACAACGGTTCACCCAGGATCAGGTTGGCTGTCCTGGGAGGCATGACCCATCCCTGTCCTCCAGCTCTGCTGCACATGCAGGACAAGCCTCCCGCAACAGCCATCCTGACCCTGGGAAAACTGGTTGTTAAATTCCCCATGCCCACTATCAAAGTGGATTCTGGGCACTGCGCTGCAATGGAGAGCGGGAAACAGAGTGGCCAGCACAAGGGAAGGAGTAGGAGCAGGGAGAAGAAAGAAGGAAATTAGCCTTCTCCTTCCCTCGTGCCGGCCACTCCATTGCCCATTTCTCCATTGCAGCACAGCACAGTGCTCAAGATCAACTTTCATAGTGGGAGGTGGGTGGTAATTTAACAACTGGTTTGCCCCAACCTGTACAAACCAGCTGAATCCCACCACTGGCTGCAACCCATGGGTTGGGGACCCCTGGTCTAGGACTTCCTATATGTTTTGTTTCTGCATTGCTCACCCTCCAGTTCCTAAATATTATTTCACTGAGCTTCATTTGCATATATGCTTAACTTCGTTATTAGGAATGGCTCTCATATGCAATGTTGGCATTTACAAATATTCTTACAGGACTTTCTAACATGCTCTGTTTTGAGCATTCATTCTGTGACATGGATCTGATGCTGTGGTGAACAGAAAGCTTTTGGGGGGGTTTCAGTTCATTTGTTAATGGTTTCAATTATTGATTTCCATTTGCAATTTCTTCTCTGTCGGGATAATGTGTTGCAGACTTTACACAGGCAGATAAATGTAAATAAATGCATGGAAATTTATGGGCAATAGAATGCTAGAAGCCTAATTGCTTGTATTTTTATGAAGGGATATTTGATAATTAATGGACTACTAAAACACTGGTGGCAGTAAGAGCAAACACTTAGTGAACTTGAAACAGAAAGCATCAGCATTATTTAGCTGACATTATCTATCTTCAGCTATTGTCTAGCTCAGATTGACAAAGCATAAGTGATGATTGGCTGATGGCATTGACTCCAAGCCCCAAACTCGCAAGTACATAGAAAGCACCATCCTGATTGCATCTGAATTGTTCAGGTAGTAAGGATAATGTAGAGAAATCTCAGGTTAATTTTACAGGGTGATGCTAATGAGTAACAAATGAGAAAGCTGATAGTATGGTAGATTTCTAGATTGTTTGAGATGTATTTTTAGCTGGGAAAGAAGGTGACTGAGGACAGACATGACTGAGGAGTACAAAATCACAGCAAGGAAAAGTGGGTCAGGTGACTTTTTTCTCCCTCTCTTCAATCAGGGTCTATGCAGGGAAGTGATTAGAAGGTAGTTTAAAACAGTGAACGAGAACTCTTCTTCACACTGTGTATAATTAACTGGTGGGATTCTGCAATAGCACTGTAGGGTCTATATAACTACGGAGCCCTCACATCCTGGACATAATCTGTCTCAACTCCTCCCCTTGGGACGTCCTATAGGGCATTACATGCCAAAACAACTAGACACAGACAATTTTTCCCTCATGCCATCACTCTGATGAACAACTAAACCTCATGGTATTGTCTTATGTCTATGCATATTCATACATTGTAAGGTTGTAACATTGTTATTATCCTTCTCATCTTTTCCACTACCCCGCTTATTGATATCATTACTATGATTATTACTTTATTGCTTTGCATGTACACCGAGAGCTTCTGCACCAGAGACAAATTCCTTGTGTGTCTAATCACACTTGGCCAAATATTCTATTCTATTCTATTCTATTCTATTCTATTCTATTCTATTCTATTATTCTATTCTATGGACGCGGTGGCACAGTAGTTAGAATGCAGTACTGCAGGCTACTTTTGCTGACTGCTTGCAATTTGGCAGTTTGAATCTCACCAGGTTCAAGGTTGACTCAGCCTTCTATACTCCCGAGTTCAGTAAACTAAGGACCCAGATTGTTGGGGGCAATATGCTGACTCTGTAAACTGCTTAGAGATGGCTGTAAAGCACTGTGAAGTGGTATATAAGTCTAAGTGCTATTGCTAATGCTATTCTACTCTACTCTACATTCTTTAGATAGGGCACAGGTCCAGGATCCATGGGCTCAAAATATGTGGGAGCAACATTTCCTTTTACATGTTACAAGGAATTTGGCTGGCAGGCAAATACTGGGAACAGAAAATGCCACTCATTAAAACAAAAAGCAAAAAGCAAGGCAATGCTAGTCAGGCAGACATTTGATGAATTGGTACACAGACAGAGTAACTATGTAAAACTTAAGGAAGATATGAGGACCCCAAGTAACTTTCGGCATTAAATTTAATTTGATGTGACTCTGAAGGAAGAGAGCAGAAGATAACAAAATGGACAGATAAAAAGCAAAGAGTAATATAAAGACATCTTAATATACTTGTAATAATAAAGGAATATAAATTAAGATGAAACAAGATGAAGGTGACAGCTTCAAGATCTGGACTTGGCTGATCAACTTTTGCAAAGATATAGTTGGAGACTTTTTCTGCCTAAACAGATATAATTAATTATTCCTGATTGTCGATACTCTGTTTTATCTTTCTATAATCCTCTTTCTATCTATTGTTGGGGCTCTTGGTTAGTTTGATTGGGAGCCCAGTGAATGTAAGGATATTTTAAAAAGAAACTGTTTCAAATTTCAATTGGTTTGGTTCATCTTTCAGTAAATCACTTTTTTTCACAATATTGTTATTAGAACTATGTCATGGGTAGTGTTTGGACAAACAGGCTTAAAACAACTTCTACCTATAGGCTGTCAGATTTCTAAACATAATATAGCACCACAAACAGATTAATATGATGAATTTCGCTGGTGCCAGTGTAGTGTGTAATATGTATATACTGTGATATAAGATCATACATCAGAGTAATATACATGTTGCACAGAATGTGACTACATATGGAAACGTATGACTAGTTTTTTTCCCTAACTACTTGTATAAGGATTACTCTTTATATTATTTATGTGGTCTTGCATTCTTGTATGGGTTGCACCAGTAGAGGCTAACCAATTTTGTTGTACACATGATGTACAATGACAATAAAGGCTTTGAACTTTGAACTTTGTTGTTGCTGTTTTATGCCTTTGAGTCAATGGATGCAGTTTCACAGGCCAAGGTTTGCCATTGCAACCTTTCAAGGGCTGAGATAGAATGACTGGCCTAAGGCAGAACTAGAATTCAGGGTTTCCAGCCACTGAGAGATTGATTTAGCAGACCAGGTTTTCTGTTAAGTATAAAGAGAAGTAGAATTCTTCTCTTGGTCCATGGCTTCCATATAACTATCTCTGTATTGATAAAACAGAATATTTGTAACTCAGGGTTGAGTTGTGGGATCCTTGGTGCTCTCTGAACTTGGTGGTTTTATTGCAGACATTTCATTACCCAACTAGGTAACATCATCAGTGATCTCTGTCTCTCTGTGTGTCTCTGTCTGTCTGTCTGTTTGTTCTGTCTGTCTGTCTGTCTCTGTCTCTGTCTCTCTCTCTGTACCTTTGCTCATAGGATTATGATGGTATGCATACAAAATGATGAGATATTGTTAGTGTAGAGACATACAAACACAATTTTGAAGAAAGATGCAAGAACCATTAAGTAAAGATCAATATAACCTTGGGAAGGAAGAGTGGGTGAGAAAGAAAACTCAAAGTAAGCCAGCCTTGGTTCTCTTGGGTATAAGAGGAGGCATAGGGAAAGTGAGACTTTTAAGATTCTGTTAATATCTGATAATATTACCTTATAGTGAGATCAGGGATGGGATCCGACCGTATAACTTCCAGTTCTGTTGCTCTGCATTGCACGCGCATGCCAAGTCGCGTGAGTCGTGCGAGTGCAACTTATGACCTGCTAAGATGCCCGGATAGCTAAGCAGCACTGCGTGGGGTGTGCAGCGGTGGAAAAACCCTTTTTCCTGCTTTTCAACCTCAGCTGTGCTGCTCAAAGCAGCTGCGTTGAAAAAGCAGGAAATAAAGGACAGTAAGAGCCGGACGGGTGGGTGGGCCAAAACAGCAGCAGACACAGAACCAGTTCTGTGTCTGCTGCTCTTCAGAGCTACCGGTTCTGTAGAGCTGGACAGAATTGGTAGAATCCCATCCCTGAGTGAGATGGTTGACATAAACAGTTATTAAATAAACTAAATAAATAAGTAAATAAATAAATGTTTCCTGACCTGGTTTATCTTGAAGAGCTGACAATTAATCTCCTGAAGAAAAGGCAGAGTATAAACCTAATCAACAAAGAAAAGAAAGAAATTTCCCTCTTTTCCTCCAGTGTTAAGTAGCAATAGTGGGCCATGAAACTACCCTGTTCTCCCCTCTACATGAAAGCTGTAGTCAGAGAACAGCTGCAATAAATTATTTCAGTCTGTAGGGAAAGGACTTGATTTGAGCTGTTGCTTTAAAATAAATGTCAAAGCAGAGTTTCTTGAATAAATCAATATTATTTCCATGATAGTGTATTTATCCAAAGGCCAAGGAGAACTATTTGCAGGGTTTCTTTTTGTATGCCAAAAGATACTGGTCTTTTGGCTGATTTTTCAAACCTTTCTTGTCTCAGGAAAGATCACAGTCTGTATACTATCTCTGTATTTATGTATAAATCATTAAATAGAACCAAAAATTCTGAGTGACATCAAACTATAATAAAATTTTCTTCAATCAATCAATCCATTCATCTACTATAAATAAATAGTTATTTATAATTGAGCAGAGGTAATTTTTGCAGTGAAATATCCTTTTCTTCTTCTTCTGGGCATGCTCTTTATGGAACTGTGCTCTGTCCTTTCTTCCTCTATTTATGCATCCCTTTATGGAGGACATCACTATGCAAAATTCTCCCAAATAGTTGGATGTGAGTCAGACTCTTCAAAGAAAAGGTAGATTTGGTGGGTGGGGAGGAAGAGGTGCTTATGCTTATGATTCAAGGTCCTTGTGTTAACATTCAAAGTCCTACAAGGCATGGGTCGGGTATTTATAAGAACGACTCCTGCTGGCATCAAACACCAACCGCCCTGTACGGCGCACAGACAGGGGCTCCTGGGTACCATCTGTGACTCAATGTTGCCTGGCAGTGACCGGGGGGGCCTATTCTGTGGCAGCTCCCACTCTATGGAATCAGCTTCCACGGAACTCGGTTGGCTCCCGATCTCGCACCTTCCGCACGATTTAAAGACCTGGTTATTGCGCAGTCCGGGCTGTGCTGACCTCCTGGGGTGGTTTGATGGTTGTTTTAACCCTGGGGTTTTAAATTCTGTATTTGACTTGTTTTTCGTTTAATTTGTTTTAGGTAAATAATTTATTGCTATGTTTTAGTTGTGAGCCCAGTCCTTTTGGAGAGGGGGCGCATACAAGTCAAATTAATAAATAATAAATAAATAAATAAATAAATTTGTTTTTGATTGGGAAATAATACAGGTAATTGCGGTCGACTTTTGAGCACAATTGAGCCCAACATTTATGTTCTAAGTGAGACATATGTTAAGTGAATTTTGCCCCATTTTACTACCTTTCTTGCCACCATTGTTAAGTGAATCACTGTAGATGTTAAGTTGTTAGTAACTGTTGTGGTTAGCTGGCAGCAGGTGTGGATGGCTGAGGAGAGTAAGGACTCTGATGAAGGGCCAGGACCATTGGGGAGTGGACTGCTGCCTTCGGAGATTGTGGGAGCTGGCAGCAGTGATGAGGAGGTTCCTGAGGAGCCTGTGCCATGTGCATGTGTGTGCAGGATTGCTCGTAGGAAAGAGCAGTTACAACAGCACAGGCTGACTCCGGGAGTAAGGCTGCAAGGTAATGGCCCCTCCTTCAAGAACATAAAAGCCAGCTGTGAAATGGCGTACTTTGCAGAAGGCAAAGACGTTTTGAAACTCCAGCTTTGTGAATGTTCCAGTATCCTGAGTTTGTATTTAAAGATTCTTGTATTGCAAATTATTTCCTGTCTGTTATCTTTTGGTAAGTCTTGCACAGTTTGGCAAGGCATGTGCTTATCACAGCTAATTATTTTGTAAAAGCATTACAAGATTTCTGTTCCTTTTGGATTGTGTTTGATTTGTTGGAAAAGGGCGTGGGTACAACAACACAGTTGTTAAGTGAATCTGGCTTCCCCATTGACTCTGTTTGTCAGAAAGTCACAAAAACTGATCACATAACCCTGGGACATTGCAACCGTCATAAGTATGAACTCATTTCCAAGCCTCTGAATTTTGATCAGGTGGCCCTAGGGATGCTGCAACAGTCATAAGTGTGAAAAGCAGTCATAAGTTACTTTTTTCATTGTCATTGTAACTTTGAATGATCACTAAATCAAGGGTCTTCAAACTTGGCAAGTTTAAGACTTGTGGACTTCAACTCCCAGAATTCCTGAGCTAGCATGACAGGAGGAGGAATTCTGGGAGTTGAAGTCCACAATCTTAAAGCTGTCAAGTTTGAAGACCCTGCACTAAATGAACTATTGTAAGTCAAGGACTACCTGTAGTGGGATGGCTGAGAGACAAAAAAAATCCCTACATTTGAAATAATTTCATGTACAGACATACTATGAAAATTAAATATAATGAAAGTGGATATCAGCTAAGAGACACTGCTGGATCTGAAAAAGTGATTGAGTCAGAGCTGATTAGTACTTGGAAGGGATATCACAAGGAAATACAGGTAGACCTTGACTTACAACCACAATTTATTTATTTATAATTGGACTTGTATGCCGCCCCCTCTCCGCGAGGAGTCGGGGCGGCTCACAATTAAAACACAATTCAACAATAAATATTTTTAAAAAGATTAAATCGACAAGCCAAATCACTAAAAACCATTAAATAATTTTAAAAAACCCAGGAGGCCAGTCCAGCCCAGCCTGTTCAAACAACCAAGTCTTCAGATCGCGCAGGAGGAGGCGAAGATCAGGAGCCAAATGGAGCTCCAAAGGGAGTTGGTTCCACAAGGCGGGGGCTGCAACAGAATAGGCCCTTCCCCGAGGCACCGCCAGTCGACATTGTCTAGCCGACGGCGGCACCCGAGAGTCCCTGTCTGTGCACGAGCACAGGCGCATCGGTGTTTGATATTGGCAGGAGACGCTCCCGCAAGTACCCCAGACCCAAATTGTAAAGGACTTTGGATGTTAACACCAACACCTTGAATCTCACCCAGAGGGCAACCGTAACCAATGCAGCTCGCGCAGGAGGGGTGTAACATGGGAGTATCGGGAAACCCCAATCACAACCCGTGCAGCCGCATTCTGCATCAGCTGAAGCCTCCAGATGGTATGCAAGGGCAGTCCTAGATAGAGAGCATTGCAGTAGTCAAGTCAGGACGTCACAAGTGCATGAGTGATCGTGCAAAAGGCATCTCAGTCCAGATATGGCGCAGCTGGCGAACCAGTCGGACCTGGGCAAAGCCCCATGGTCAAGCCCCCACCTGCTCCTCCAAACCAAGCCGTGAGTCCAGGAGGACTCCCAGGTTCCAAGCCCTGTTACAGGGGCAACACCTCTCCCACTATGACCAAAGATGGAATCAATTGACTGGACCCGAGATGCCTGTACGCACAATCACTCAGTCTTGGCCGGATTGAGCTGTAGTTTGTTCCTGCCCATCCAGATCCGTACCGCATCCAGACAGCGGGTCATCACAGAGAGGCATCACTGATTTGGCTCAGGGGGAGATATACAACTGGGTATCATCAGCATACTGATGATACCTCACCCCAAAGCCATGGATGATCTCGCCCAGCGGCTTCATGTAGATGTTGAACAGGAGGGGAGAGAGGACCGACCTGAGGAACCCCACAAGTGAGTGGCCTGGGGTGACCCTGCCCTCCCACCAACACCTGTTGTGAACACCCAGAGAGGTAGGAGAACCACTGCAAAACCGTGCCCCCCACTCCCAACCCCCGAGGTGCATAATAAGATACCATGGTTGATGGTATTGAAAGCGCTGAGAGATCTAATAGGACTAGGACAGAGGAAAATCCCCTGTCCCGTGCCCTCCAGAGATCATCCATCAGTGAGACCAATGCCGCTCTCAGTGCTGAACCCGGGCCGGAAGCCCAACTGATACAGATCTAGATAGTCCGCTTCCTCCAGGAAAAGCTGAAAGTGCTGAGCCACCACACTCTCAACAACCTTCGCCAAAAAGGAAGGTTGGAGAACTGGACTTAAGTTGTTTAAAATGGCTGGGTCCAGAGCAGCTTCTTCAGGAGGGGTCTCACCACCGCCTCTTTCAAGGCGGCAGGAAAAGACCCCTCCCTCAGCGAACCCAAATTTTCTGTTATTATGTGAGAAATTTGTAGAGTGAGTTTTTCCCTATTTTACGACATGTCTTGCAGCTGTTGTTAAGTGAATCACTGCAGTTGATAAGTTAGTATCATGGTTGTAAGTGAATCTGGCTCCCCATTGATTTTGCTTATCAAAAGCTTGCAAAAGGGGATCACATGACCTTGGGACACAGCAGTGGTCATAAGTACAAACCAGACGCCAAGCACCTGAATTTTGATCACATAATCATGGGGATGCTACAAAGGGCATAAGTGTGAAAAATGGTCATGTCACTTTTTTCATTGTCATGGTAACTTTGAACGGTCACTAAATGAACTGTAGTAAGATGAAGACAAATCTAGACAGCAAATCTAGACAGCATACTAAAAAGCAGAGACATCACCCTGCCAACAAAAGTGCGTATAGTCAAGGCTATGGTTTTCCCAGTTGCAATGTATGGCTGTGAAAGTTGGACCATAAGGAAGGCTGAGCACCAAAGAATTGAGGCCTTTGAACTATGGTGCTGGAGAAGACTCCTGCGAGTCCCTTGGACTGCAAGGTGATCAAACCAGTCAGTCCTAGAGGAGATCAACCCTGACTGCTCTTTAGAAGGCCAGATCCTGAAGATGAAACTCAAATACTTTGGCCACCTAATGAGAAGGAAGGACACTGGAGAAGAGCCTAATGCCAGGAAAAATTGATGGCAATAGAAGAATGGGACGACAGAGAATGAGTAGCTGGATGGAGTCACTGGCAGTAGGCGTGAGCTTAAATGGACTCCAGAAGATGGTAGAGGATAGGAAGGCCTGGAGGAACATTGTCCATGGGGTTGCGATGGGTCGAACACGACTTCACAGCTAACAACAAAGATGAAGATTACCTGTATCGGGCTATAAGCTACGCTCTCTTTTTATGACCTTGTAGTTCCTTAATCTGGGATAGAGTCAGAATGACTGGGTGGATCTGAAAGCATTTACTGGCTGGATGCCCTTCCTGACACCTACATGGAGTTCACAGCATATGTTTTTTCTTTGCATCCTAGGAGCAAAACATCGGCTGCTACCTAAGGATTGAACTCTCAATCTTCCAAATGGAGGTGAGCATCTTCACCACCATGATGCTCAGGCTGTATGAAAAATGAAAATAACAACAACAACCCCACTTCTGCATTGTGGTCAAAAATCTCCTACGTGAACAAATTCATAAAGTCTTTCTATTTCTTTGTCAAACTTGTACAAAATAACAAGTATAAGTATGAACATAAACAAGAACAAGGGAGTAAATACAGATAAATGGGGACAGTATGACAGGGTTGGTAAGCACGCTGGTGCACTTATGCATGCCCCCTTTAAGGACCTCTTAGGAATGGGGTGAGGTCCACAGTAGACAGTTTGAGGTTGAAGCTGTGAGGGGTTGAGGCTGTAACAACGGAGTCGGGTAGGGCATTGACCACTCTATTGCTGAAGTCGTATTTTCTGCAATCGAGTTTGGAGTGGTGTACCTTGAGTTTGTATCAGTCGCTTGCCCATGTATTATTGTGATTGAGGCTGAAGAAGTCATTGCTAGACAAGATGTTATAGCAGACAATTTTGTGAACTATGCTTAGATCGGACCACAGGTGGTGCAGTTCTAGACTGTCCAGGCCCCAAATTTCCAGCCCGGAGGTATAGGGAATTCTATTGTGAGTGGAGGAGTGGAGTATTTTTCTCGAGAAATACCTCTGAACTCGCTCAATTGTGTTAATGTCCAATATACAGTGTGTGTTCCAGGCAGACGAGCTGTATTCAAGAATTGGTCTGGCAAAGGTTTTGTATGCCCTAGTTAACAATTCAATGTTGTTGGAGAAGAAGCTTTGCAAAATAAGATTAACAACTCTTAAAGCCTTTTTGGCAATGCTATTACAGTGAGCTCTGAGGCTTAGATCGTTTGAGACTCCTAGGTCCTTGACAGAGTGAGGGTCATCTACAAGATCATTTCCGCCTAACTTGTATTTGGTGTTCTGATTTTTTGCCTATGTGTAGGACAGAGCATTTGTTAGTTGAAATTTGGAGTTGCCAATTTGCGCGATCATTATGACACATAGTCAAGGTCGCTTTGTAGGGCAACAGCAACATTGTCGGTGGTGTTAAATAACAGACTTGAAGAAGACTTTCCTAACAATTAACAAGATTCTTCTCCAATTGAGCACTTAATTTCTTTCACATTGAAAATTACAATTGATGCTAACTTTTGGTAACTCAGGAGAACTATACCCAAGATCGTCAAGTGTTTTGTGCAGTATTAGGAATTCAGTCCTTTGGGAGTTGGGTGGCATATAAGTTTAATTAATAAATACATACATACATACATACATACATACATACATACATACATAAAGTTTGCTTTAGTGGCATGAAATTGCATTTGTGTGAATAGTTAAGAAATTAGTGTCATAATGAAAATTTATTTTCAGCTAATAAATTCATCTCTAATCCCTGCGTTGTACTGCATTTTGTGTAATAATCTCCAGTTTTGACCTTTGTTTCTTCCTATCTTACTATTCTAGTCACAATGTGAACAAAACAAAGGGAGATAGTATGAAGCTTGAAAAAAAAACCCAGCACTTTTTATCCAGGTGATTATACAGCTGGAGATTTATTGCAGTGGTTATTGAATTCATAGGCGGACGATGGCTGGATCGATATGACTCCTGTGTTAACGCTTGGGTCTATTCAACTTTCTTCTTTTATAAATAATTCTGAATATCCTTGCTAAAAATAAAAGCCCTGGTTTCATGCCAGATTGCTTCAAAGTGATAACTCTAATCCCACTGGGAAAGTATGAGCATCTCTGTGAGTACTCTGTGTTCAGTTCCAAGCTTATTAATGAACTCTGTAGAAATACTGGCCTGTCCACTTTCAGTTATTCCTGGGTGACAAAGGAGGATTCATACATGCAGGACTAGGAAATAAACCAGACTCAAATTTCATTACTAATCCTTTCTTAATTACAGAGGCTTTACCAATATAAGTCTCCTTCTTTCTTTTTTCCTTTTTCTTTTTTCTTTTAGAATTTTTCCTGTACTGTTTCTCTTCCTACATTTTTGGCATCTTTGACATATTTTTGGATAGTCTCTTACCTGCTAGTGGAACCTCTTTCTCTTTCTTTCTTTCTTTCTTTCTTTCTTTCTTTCTTTCTTTCTTTCTTTCTTTCTTTTTTTCTCTGTCTCCTTCTTTCTCTTTCTTTCTTCTTTTCTCCTTTCTTTCTTCTTTTTCTCTTTCCTTTCTTTCTTTTTCTCTGTCTCTGTTTCTCTCTCTTTCTTTTCTTTTTTTTAAAATGTAGATATTCCCATCTCAGAAATCTCATCATGCATCATGAATAAACTACCTACCATATTTATTTGCTGCCATGAGCCAGTCTTCAGATTAATAGTAGCAGCAGGCTAATATGGACCAGTTCAAGTAAAACATGAGTCTTTAAACTGAGCTCAGTTTCTGGTGACTTCACAAATCATCCATCTTTTTTCTGGATAATGATAAGGAATTACTTTCTTTTTCGTAGGCCTTTTTCAAGTTCTCAATTTAAATGATTTGGGGGATTTCCTGGTGATCTCCCATAAAATAATAACCAGGCCTGACATAATAATATTTTGAGGTCACTTGTTAAAAGGAAAATATCTAGTGTTTTATACCTGTAATTTCTAAACTTTCAGTCAGAGAGTAACTCTCCTCACATTTATTAATCTCTGATCTGTATTTCCAATTAAACCAAACATTATGAGTTGAATCTTGGGCTAGCAATTAGAAGCAGTATATCCAGATCATGACAATCCTAGTTTACATATAGAGCCAAATCCAATGTAGAATGAATGAAATGTAAAAGGTATAGGATTGGGAGATATGGCTTGGTGAAGGACTCTGAAAAGATTAGAAATAGTAGTCCCAAAAATGCTTTTTCAAGAGGCAGCTGGACTTTCTTGTTCTTTTTTGAAGACATTTCGCTTCTCATCCAGATGAGAAGTGAAATGTTTTTCAAAAAAAATTACAGTTGCCTCTTGAAAAAGCACATTTGGGACAATCATGACCTGAATGACTGAAAATTTCCATAGACATCTAGGAATAGTAATGGACCACTAGCTTAACATGAACAAGCAGTGTGATGCTGCAGCTAAAAATACTAATACTTTAGGTTACATTAAGAGAGATACTTAGTTCAAGTTATAAAAGGCAATAGTTCCATTATCTTATATAACTATAGGCTGCATTAGGAGGATTGTGTCCAAAATTGACCATAGCATTTTATAAGGGATATGAACATCCTGTTCACAGGGAGAGCTACAAGGATCCTTAGGGATCCCTAAACCAAGCCCTATAAAGAATGGTTAAGCATGCTCTGCATACTTAACTCACAAAAGGGAAAATTAGGGAGAAATAGTGTGCCTTAGAGAAAACCACAGTCCCTGACACATGAAACAGGGGTGGCCTGTTGTTGAAAGCAGACCAGAAAAAGAATCAAGAGGTTGAAATGAAAACAAAAACAAAAAACCAAAAACTTCTGAGTTTTCCTGCCAAACTGTGAACCATATACGTACACAAAGTTTACAGACCAATTTATGCCTTGGTGTCTAGTCTACACACACAGGTACCCTCAGGGGTGGGATTCAAAAATTCCAACAACCGGTTCTCTGCCCGGTTGCTAGGTGGGCATGGCCATAGTGAGCGTGGCCTACAGGAACTTCCAGGAGGGCCATTTTTCATCTTCCCCATAGTCTGGAGGCTTCCCTTGGTCCTTTGGGAGGGTGAAAACGGTCTCCCCAGGCTCCAGACGACCTCTGGCAGCTGGAAACAGGCTGTTTCTGGACTTCTGGAACTTCCGGATGGGCCATTTTTCGTCCTCCCCAGAGCTTCTGCACAGACCCTGTACTTATCTGCATCCAAATGGGCTGCATGGAGATTCCTGGGAGGGAGGGGAGAGGAGGGGTGGGTGGGGCCAGCTGGTTGGCTCAACTACCAATTTGGCAAACCAGATGTAAATTTAACATCCGGTTCTCCCGAACCAGCCCGAACTGGCTGAATCCCATCTCTGGTACCCCACAACTGACAAATATAATGGAGCCTGTCCATCACCATAGTAAGTTATGATGATCATATTCAGATTTGGTGTGCTTGTGGAAGTAACTCGGGGATTTGCCCATGCCAAATTTCAAAAACCTGAAATATATAGTTTCAGTTTGTGAG